>JAODOY010006124.1:0-10049 GCA_025399855.1 Forbesichthys papilliferus | reverse complement strand
CAGTTCTGAAGGCGAAAGGGGGTCAAACACAGTATTAGTATGGTGTTCCTAATAATCCTTTAGGTGAGTGTATGTGTATGCTTAAACAGGTGTCACATTAGCTTCCATAGAACAGATCATGGATCAAATCAGAAGGTCCATGGACTTTCTTGCAGTAGCCGGTGTGAATCCCACATTGGCCATTTGTCAACTGTAGAATTATAAGCATGATCTGGAACCCGTCCAGCTCTCTGATCTCCCAGTCACCCTCCTTGGCTCCCAGTCACCTGGCTGAAGCTCATACTGGGGCACTTTCGCTGGTAATGGCATCCAGGGTATCCTTTACCTGTCAGGAAATGTGAGAAAGTAGAGTATAAATGTAAAATAGTGTAACATTTAATTCTCGCAAAAAAATATGCTTCAAAATGCTTCAAAGATAATTGTAATTTAAAGAATAATTTAATTCAAGGATACTCCCTCTTGACGCAATCCCATGCGTCAAAATCAGGATAGAACCATAGCCACACACCACCCATGAAAGACCAATCGGAGGAAGACCACATGGAATGTCCCATCAAACGTGTCAAACCATAATTCTTTCACTGTGTTCCTACAAGAAAGAAAAATAAATAAATAAAACACACACGAAGAAACACACACACACATACATACTTCTCAAAGTACACCATCAAGGCAATTGGTCTGGTCAAGTCTGGAAAACCTTAAATAGAAAAAAACTAAAACACTTGTGCATAGACAAAAATATTCAACACAACTTCAGTTGTCCATCAAAGGGCATCTAGAAAGGAAAACATCTTCCATGTTAGTGTACTCAAGTGAATCTTCAAAACAAAATCTATATATTCAGATACATAAATCAGGTATATATTTGTCGACAATATAAGCATATGCATAAAAATGACGTAAATTGGTTGCTTAATTTTAGTGAAGCATAAGTTGGATAACCTGAATTAGTCTGGGTGAGAGAGTTTTAACCCTCAACTGTGATCAATCACATAACCTAAAATTGTCCCTTTATCCTTTGGACATATAATTTCACCAATAATAACAACAGGCCTGCCTCATGACCTTATATTAAATGTTTAAGCAGGGAGATGGTGTCAGTTCTATACTTTGCGCACGCACCAGCAATGTCAACATATTAGAGTAAAGCAAAGCCCCAGTGTGAACTCTAAACTAACTAGACTAGCTTTCAGGGCCTCATTATAATTATATAGCTATCACAATATCCCAGACATGGTCTGGTGAAAATGTAGGGCTCACCATCAAAAATTGAATGAGAGTAAAAACGTATTCACAAGGTCAACAAATGGAAAATGCAGCATCAGGTGATGCTGAATGCATCATAGGGAAGCATTAATTATAAACTCTTTTCCAAACAGGTCAAATATCTGCTAAGACCTCAGCCTCAAAATATGATGACAGTACAACATCAAATTTAGGAATTATTACTGGCACAGAGCCCATAACAAAACCAAAATAATGTTTTACTGACTGCTCATAGAGCAAATGAGACAGTTCTGGGTAAATCAAAAAATCCTGAATGTTAAAAGAAAAAAACAAAAATACAACAGCGATTAGCACATCTCAAACAACCTGTATTCTTTTGTCAACAGACAGAGGTGACTTAAAGGAAGTGTTGAAACACAATGCGAAGAAGTTGACTGCCAGTCAGACACATGCAGGCACTGTTAACAAAACCCTTCTAACTAAATCCAGCCAAATCATATCAGGGGATTTGCAAGAACTATAAGGGCAACAAAACTAGAAACATAAAAAAATAACGTACGCTACTTGAAAGACAAAACCCAAAAGGTAATTTTCGTGATCAATATAACATGTCAACATTTAGTGTCACTGCAACTGCAGAAACAATACAACCTTCCCCAAGGCTTGTTCAAATACCAGGTCATGTCAAGCTGACAACCTGCACACCCTCTGGTGTAAACAAGAAGCAAACACCCAAGAATTCTAACCTAGTAGATAAGGCATAAGTTGTAAAACCAAAGCATATTTCAATGGACTCTAATGGGTAATAATAGAGCTTTTCGTTTTTTTTTTTTTATGATTGGGTGGGGGTTTACAAATTCAGTAAACATAATAGCTATTTATATAAACAAAAATCACAAGATTTTCCAACAACAGAGTTCTAATCTTGGCATTCATGCATAAGCTTCAGTATGACATAAAGAACAAGGCGACTGTCAAATATTACAGACAATAGGACTAATACATCCTAATACCACTATATTTCCCTATCCATGAAAGTGTGTGGAAAAAGCAAGCTAGTTCTTCATTGCAAAATGCATAAGAAAAAGTCTTACCACTATCCCATAGTCGGAAGCCGTACTCGCCAGGCCGTCAGCCTCAGTGAAAGCAAAACTCCAGAGTCTGTGAACTGATGGTAATTCTGAACCAAATGTCCCTCATTCTCTTCCTCTCATACTCCATGGTCATGTTGGTTGAAGCTGGCGTCGCGGCTCCTGTCATTATACAGGTCACTTGAAGGAAGACAAACGTTGCTTGATTTAATTGCAGGTCAATCTAGTCTCGAGCATTGTTGTTGACAAACATGCAGTAGGAGCTGAACTCATGCGAGTCGCACTTCCATCTCCTTCGTCTTTTGAAAACTTTTTCTCTTTGTTTTCTTCGTCGTTGGCAGAACGTTAACAGGCACAATAAAAGATGCATCACCGCCTCTCACGGTCAGATGCACATTCTCAGTCTTCAGACTTCCATGCATTAGCACTACGCCACAGGCAACTCAGTAACCTGCCCAACGTATGTAAAGGTCGACTCTGCGAGACCAATCATCGCAGCACAAGAGGCGTTTACTGCGAAGACAACTTCCAGTAATAGTTTTAGGTTTAGTCCATGCATGGTGAAAAATTTCTGTGAGACAATGTTTCATCCGTGATTTACATGCACGGAATGTCTGCTTTAGTAAGGAAGGCATATTAAATTGCGAATGTCCAGCACGGTGATTTAAAACCCATAGAGCATTGTCCATGTGGTCATGGTCAAAGTCACTGCAACGCACATCATCTTTATCCAGTTGACAGAATTCAAAGAGGATCGGACAAACTTCTGTAGAGGTAGGGCTAATGTCCAAACCAAACTAACTGTCAATTGCAACACAGCATCATCAATGTCCAAAACTGTCCATGAGCAAAAGAAAATAAAACAAAACAAAATAATCCATCGATAGCAAGTTCATATAGCGCTCTCGTTCCTCCAAAGGAAAAAAGGAAAAGCTGTTCTCACTGCACCCTGATGAGTGTCCACAATTCTGCATGCTTTTCTGGTGTGAACGTGGTTCGGGGTTATCGAAAACCGAGCTTGCAGATGCAGCAAGCTGAGTAGGCCTACTAACATAGACGAATGCAAGCCAGCTGACGGCGGACGGCGAAGGCAAGGGTCGGAAAAAAAACGCAGGCAGCAGCTGTATGGGACAGAGGAACAGACAAACACGAAAGAAAACAATCTGGCTCTATCTCTAGGCTAAAATATGTATACGCAATGTTCTTCCTATTTTTATTTATTGTATAATATAAAATATATGTCCCCTATCAAGCTTATTTACCCGTAATGCAAAACCACACTCTTACTTTATGTTGCAGTTTCTTATAATTGCTTATATAGCATTCTATTGATAGTATTATTTATTATATCTAGTCGAAGTCCTTCATTTAAATTTTGCGCATATTTTAATATTTCTCGTATTACCCAATAAATGCCAAAATGCAAATGCCAAAATGCAATGGAAGACACGTTTTCAATAAAAAAGGAAAACAAGGCTATCTCACCGTACATCCACTTCCCAGGTTTTCCTAAATTTGCACAGGTTTTCCAGCGGTGTTGACTCAAAGTCGGATCCCCTTCACTCTGAAAAAGACCGCTGAGGTTTGGAGACAGGATGATCAGTCGCCGATCCTCACCACACATCCAAGCAACATGAAAATTATAATCCATGCCGGGTCTTTTTACATTCTTCAAAGTCTGCATGCCATAACCACAGGATATGGTTTATTGACAATTTCAATATTTTTTGGAACTCTAAAAGCCGCATCAGACCTGATGGGGTGCATCCGAACATATTGGGATGCCGGCTACTTGGTGCTAACCTACGTCACGCTCTTGGAACACCATTTCCAAACAATATAAGCAAGGAAGACAGCACCCATTGGCAGAGTATCCACCCCTCCTTTCCTGACGCTTTATCTGAAAACACTGCTTTCAGAAGTTGTCCTGATCCAAAATAGAGGCGCAACAACTCCCTCCCTCCTCCTCATCACCCTCCCCCTCCCCCCTCTAATGCACTCACCCAACCACAATCCACCACATTCATTGCTTAGACAACTGCAACATCGTCAACAATCTTTATCTCCACAGAGCACAGATGATGTGCTCTGGGTCCCTGCTATTATGATAATATCAATGCCAAATATTTTTACTACAAGCTCAGACCCAGCATCCCTGTGTTAATTAGAAAGAGAAGGTTTTGTGAGCATGTAACCCATAAAGTAATGTTATGGGAAGTTTCAATAAATGGATATACTTAGACAGAGAATCTTTAGTCTTTGTTTAATTAATTTCTATAGAAATTGAGCAATCCCGACAAACGCAGTTCAATGCATCTGGGCGAGAATGTTCAACCTTCTGTTGTCTGTGTCTTCCTTATATCCTAGGCACCGCAAGCATGTTTACAATAACATCAAAGGGTATAGTAATCCATCAAGAATAGACACATGCCAGAAGGGTTACAAGTTAAGAGGTCATTCGGTGGTCATTCTTGTAAGTTCTCGCATGAGAGCATAGGTCATTCTGTGGTCAAAGCAGATACGGCATAATCATTACCGTAAATCATCCTATACAGGGGCCCCTGTTTATTAGAATTACCTTTTAGGTGTTTTCAGACCAGACAGGCATTTACGCATGCTAATGCATACATACTGTATATTCATTAAATAGCATATAAACCCGTATTGGGTTGTAAAAATATAGGCTATATAGATTATGGAAAAATATAATATTTTGTAAAGCCAATCTACATCGGCGGAGGGAACGGTAGCCTAGAGCCATGCTCTGCATGACAAAGAATGGTGCTTTGGCCTGCAGGGTTCTGCAGATTAACAGGCTGTTTTCCAAAAAGCCCTCTAGATGTAGTAGTTCACTATGTTCAAGTTAGTTTTTTAAAAAGATGAATACCATAACATCTGATTGATCTGAAATGTCATAAAAATGTAAAATTCATTATATTTAAATAGGCTACATATGCCTACTATAATAGACTAGTGTGCCTATATTAAGCCTTTAACCGGCCAGGACAAAGGTGGTGCGTAGCTGTTTCGCATTCCTCTTCTCCGAGCCGGTCAGTGTCTCTTCTTAAACGTATTACAACTCTCCATGTCGTAAACTCTAGGGGCAAGGCCTCTAAATCCAACATATTTAAGGGTGTGGTATTTAAATTACACCTGTTTTTCACCACTATATTTATCAACGTGCGATAATAAGGGCCATGGTGTGTGTTTTAAGGTAATACACGTACCGGGATCTTTCTTTTTCTCTCACTCCCTCGTTCTGCATTCTGCTTCTGTATTAATGCCCCGAACTATATGGTATTCTAATATTTTTGTAGATGCTTAGTGGATGTTATCACCAAGCAATATACATGCAAGTTTCTTTTACGTGCAAGTTCCTCTCCCTCCCCCCAATACCAGTACTCGAGTATCCACTTGTTTTCTCCGTCGGGTACTCAAGCAGTCAAAATTACCAAAACGCACATTCCTAAAACAGCTCATCAGTTGCCATTAGCCGTGATGGAGCAGCAAATCCTAGCCTGTCACATCACAGCACACAAGAGGGGGCAAGGTGAGCAGTGGCTCATTTGCATTAAAGCAAAAATCACCAAAACATTGTGATCAAATATAAGCATTAAATATGGGCTTTGAAATGAACTCTTATATATAATCTGTGGTATTTTCAGATGTCAGATAAAATGGATTCAAACCTCAAGGAACTGTATCAACATGTGGAAAAGTGGAATGTTCTGTCCTGTTTTGTCCTGTCTTTAATGTCAGGTGACCATACCAAGGCTTTAATTGGTCAACTCATCATATTTAACCAGATCCTAGGAGAATTACGACAAGATATCAGAGAGCAGGTAAGGGCACACCCTGTGTGAGTGTGTATGGATATGGTAAAGTTACTGTAGTTTTGCCATTTATCAAATTTCTTCTCCTCAGGTGAAGGAGCTGTCTCTAATAAGAAACACAATTCTGGAGTGCCAAGTCTGTGGTAAAAAAAATCAGTTTCTTTTGTACATTTGCATAGCTACACATAGCGAGCGCAACGTAAATGCGAGCGCAGACAGACAGTTATTGCACGCTGTGCAAAGTTTAGTACATTTTAGATTAAATGTACTAAACTAGCGGAATGTAATCAGTGCTTGGCAACGCCCTCTAAACTTGGAGTAGACACGGCGAGTAGTCTTACGTTCCAGACATATCTGTAAGCTGTGGCATCCAAAAGCAATTGACCAGCAGACTCAGCAGAAATAAAACAAGTTTGAAGATCATGAAGTACACTTATTTAGAAATAGCCTACTTGTCTATATGTATCGTCAATCCTAGAGATAACAGGGGCGTAATTCTAACCTAAAATAAGGTTTGGTTGACAAAAATTTGAATGAAATCACTGGAATAAACATTTATCACCACACACCCAAACAAATCCTTCAGCATGTTTTTCCATATCCTGTGTGCTTGCCTCCCCTGTTCAAATAAACACTCTAACTGGAATATTACCTGATTTTCAGAGGTGGAGAATGTTCGCCGCAAAACTGACGCTGAACTTGCGCTTTGCATCACAGTAGACGTTATGAGTAGACCTCGTAACGTGAATTGCTCCATCTAGCTCATGCTAGGATGAATCCTTTCTTTGGCAAGACACTAGCAAAACTAGTGGGGAAAAAAAGCCAGCGAACAATTCATGCTCGTAGGTTAGAGGTGGCTGTTTAACTGCAATCATGGTGCCAGCCAGCATTTTAAATCGGGCTGCGAGTTTGTATGCAATTACGGTAAAAACCTGTGTTTACCATACACTCATGTGAAGCTACATTGTACGCTGACACAATATGATCTATATAGTACATTAACAGCATACATTGTTTCATTGTTTCATATCTAAATAGGAAGTTATAAGAATATATCTGTATAGCCTAACTTTTCAAGATACAGTATAGCTTGTTATAGCTTTGGTTCTTTTAAGTAAAGTATAAAAATGTAAAGTGAGACACATTTTGCTAAGGAAAAGCATATTTTAATGTAAGAGCAATTTCAAAAAAGTCTTTTCATAATGACTTGCTCATCAATTCTACGTCCTAATCTTAAATACTAAAATCTGAAATTTTGAGATAGTCAAATTGCTAGTCACCAGAGCTGTAGCGTAGCCAGACATTTGCTGGTGTACATGAAACTAGGTGGGCAATAACAATTTCTCTAATAGGCCTATTAAAACTACGATGTAGTAGTGTGCAAGTAGGCTACAAGCCTAGTAGTATGATATTACCACAAAGGCCTACAGGATAGGCTTACAGGCTTGCTATTTTGTAATCACCACCAGCTTTGTGATCACAGGCCAATGACCTTAACGATAGCCTATTATTCGTGCAGTTTATTGATAGAAGTAGTGAAAGCATATTGGCACAGCTCACTGTGCAGTTCGTAATAACTATGTTGATTGATCCATATGATCATTGCTCACCGGCACCCATGAGGGTGAGGCTGCGGTCACAGTCTACGTGAATCTGTGCAGGCAATGGATCATCGCCTTCCGATGCAAAATTCCTAATCAAAGTCTATTCCATTCCATTCCATCATGCCTTACTAAGACAATGTAGACAACACTGCAGCCTCAGTGTTGGGTCAACCAGACGGCATCCTTGCTGTTGGCTGAGGCTGTGTATTTAGATCAAAGTTAATCAGTGTTGAACTCCAGATTAAATTATGCAAAATTGCTTCACCATAGGAAGCTAATGTTTTATTTGCATCTTCGCTTTTATAGAATGGAAGTGAATGGGAGGCAAATATGTAATTTTGCATGTGTCGGCAGAAAAGTGAGCTAAGTCGGAAGGCAAAGCTCTCGATCTAAGAGGCAATTTTCCCACCTTCACCTGTGGCCCATGGTCATGAAGGGTGGATCATGACCAAAAGAATAAGATCACGGGTACAAGCGGCCGAAACTCAGAGTAGAGCCGAGTAGAGGCGCTGCTGCTTTGCGTCAAAAGGAGCCAGTTGGTATGGGCATCTAGTAAGGTTGCCCCCTAGAAGCCTCCCTTGGGAGGTGTTCCAGGCACGTCCGGCTGGGAGGAGGCTCCGGGAAAGACCCAGGACTAAGTGGAGAGATTATATCTCCACACTGTCCTGGGAACATTTTAGGATTCCCCTGTCAGAGCTCTTTAATGTGGCTCGAGTAAGGGGAGTTTGGAGTCCCTTGCTGGAGGTGCAGCCCCAGAGACCTGATTTTGGATAAGCAGATGAAGATGGATGAATAGTTATGGAATCAACAATTCAGAAAAGGCTAGTAGTCATGTCTACCTGTTTCTCCTGTCATACTGGAACTACAGACTACACAGAGCCCATTCAACAGTAGTGTGAATTCTTAATAAAAGACAATGATTTCCATCCAGCCATATAATTTGAGATTTCTTAAAATCTAATATCGTCTTGTGATTTAAGTAATGTCACATTTTTATGTAGGCTTCATTCATTTTTTAGCAGAAAGTTTAACATTCTCATTCTTATGTCAAAATAATTTTAAAGATGATATTTTAAAGAAAATCTTCCCTGGGGGAGCATGCCTCAGATAAACAGCAGATAAAATATAAAACGGAGTTTGTATATCTGACTGTTTTAATTTGTAAGTGAGTATAGCAATTAGTATAATGCCTTATAATTGCCTTAATATGTTATGAATATGAATGTTATGAATGTTTGCATAGAGCATTATAAGGGTGACGTTCATAGAAAGTGTTAATGAGTTTGCTTTTAGGTTACTTTGCTTTTAGGTTACATTACATGTGTGAAGTCCTGTTATGATGCACCAATGGAAAGATTAGCGTCTCAGATATTGATATAATCTAACCATCATTGCCAAGCCAATTAAGAAGTAATTTTGCTATTTGCACATGCAAATATAGCAAAGTGCATGTGCATGTCGGGAGCTGGGTGAGTCGGGTAGCCTCACCCAGCACTTCTCCACCCGACCAGGATTTAACCAACTCTAGCACAGTCAACCAAGTCAAACAGGTTAGTTACAATACATAGATCAAAAAAATATGGTCCTCCCCTCATAACGCAATAATCAGTTTTCCCGTGCAGCATGGGCTATAAAGACTTCAGACCCCAGGTAGTGTCCCTTCACTAATAGTTAGATACACTTGCAATACCCTCCACACGGAACTCACAAACTCGTTAACATGCATAAAATAGGCCGCGGCCATGTGAGCCGGCATTTGTAAAAACACGGTCACGACAGCCGGCGTTAAGATTATGGTGCACGATTATGTGATCGTTACGGTAAACTATACGCAGGAGTTTTTTTTACAGTTTTGTGCAGGCTATGCGATCAGATAATATGATATAAACAGTGTTTAGTATGTCTATTCAAATAAATAACCTATTTATTAATATAGTATATATGACAGATTCTACTGTGTAAATTTAAATATATTAAATGTTGAAAACCATAGCAATATTCCATATGCACAATGCAGAAAGGGCACATGGCTCATAATTGATTATCAATAAAAAAATTCTTCATAGGTTTGCTCATAGTTCTACTTGTACATTATTGTCCATGTGCCCTAGCATGCATATATTAAATATGGTAAGACTTTACTGTGGACAGATGAAAATACAGTTGCAAGAAAATAATACTACACAAACATTAGATGTTGCCATGGTTTAATTAAACATAACATGTTAACATTCACAGTGCAGGGAGGAAAAAGTATGTGAACCCCTAGCCTAATGACCTCTCCAAGAGCT
>JAODOY010006122.1:0-10050 GCA_025399855.1 Forbesichthys papilliferus | reverse complement strand
TGTCCAAAATCTCCCCACTGCATCCCCCCCCCCCCCCCCCTTCTTCTCTCTCTAAGTAATATGTTAATGCTTTCAGCATTCCTGCATTATCTCAGCTGCCATGACAACTCCTGTGAGCTCCCTCATGCGGGAAGCTGGGATTGAGGCACTTCCACTTGCTCGTCCCGTGCCGTGTGGAGCAGACAGACATGGTGCCACTGCCACACGCGTCGTCTGGGGAGAAGAGACGTGCATCTGGCAGAAGAGAAGGCCCTTGTGGAAACGCATGCGGCACGCGGTGGTTTTCATGTGTGCGTCGTCGAGCTATCGCGTTCGCCACTGTTTGTTTGCTGCTCATTTATTCTGCTTGCGAAATAAACGGAGCGTTCAGCTCAGCTTGTTTGACAGCTTGTTTGTTATGGAATCTTGAGTTAATGTGGAGTGACGTACAATCTCCTGTCAATCGACAGTTCTGTTATGTGCGCCATAACACACGTATACTGTTTCTCTTCAGACCAAATATAGCATGGAATATTACTGCAGTGTTGATGATTTATTGTGGAAATTATAGTAGTTTTTAGTTATGTTTTGTAACCAATTTGATTTCTACTGTATGATGCAAAAAAAGGGCTTTATTATGTATTTAAATCATCATCTAAAATCATTACCATATAATATATTATGCTAATAAAAGATGCTATATGTAATTTAAATATCAGAACCAACTAAAAATATAGTATTAAATGGATTTAGTTTAGGGAAGCGTGGATTGTGATTTTGATAGCTTGTAGTAAAGATGCCAACTAAATTGATGCAAATCCGCTCTGTAATTGCAGTACGGAGAACTCTGTCAAAATAGCATTAAACCTCCATTGGCTGTGTTAAGAGGTAGCAATGCACAGCGATTCTGTATTTGCTGACTGCTAAGCTGACTGTAGCCTACACCATTGAACTTTTTTTTCTGGGAATTTGAGATGCTAAGATAATTTATCTTTATGCTAGTTTATATTCTGAATCTTGGAAGGCCACTAAGTATGTTTCAGACAAAGTATAATAGTTCCTCCTAAATGTGTTTTAATATGCACACACAGCTTTAAACAGGGCAACATGTTAGCCTCGTGGATAACACTGCAGCTTCACAGTGAAAAGGCCCCAGGTTTGAACTCCGATCGTCCTGGCCTTTCTCTGTGGAGTTTGCATGTTCTCCCTGTGCATCTCCAGTTCCCCCCACAATCCAAAAAACATGAAAAGTTCATTCTCCAGGCAGTGGCACTGACCTTGAACTGGAGTCGGTCCCCAGGCGCTGCACAGTGGCTGCCCACTGCTCCCTTGGGTTGAGTGCAGAGTGCAAATGTCACTATGTGACAATAATAGCACCTTTACACCAATGTGCGCTGAAAAGTATCAAATGTTTTGATTTGGTATTCTACTTTAAACACATAGAAATATAGAAGAAAGTGTGGGTAGCAGAGTGGGTACCATATATTTATCCACGAGTGTCAAATATTCAATTTCCATAATTGATCCCTTTAAAACATCTGTAATTAAAAAGGAACAGTCAATGTCAAATAAACAGCACATTGACATTTTAAAGCCTGTGTTGACTGCAAAAACACTGTTCAATAAATCTATAAAGTTGTATCTCCGGTTGTCATTAGCCTTATGGCTATGGGGTGGCTGATTCAGTCAATGCTGCTTAAGATACTGTAGCTGTCACTATGTCAAGGTGACTGAGTTTGAAAACAGAATGGGATTGCCCTTTGAACCCAAAGCTACTCAGCTGTGATAAAATGCTGACACAATAGACTCCCCAAGCATCACTCTATGTCTCTCCTTCTCTTTCGCGCACCTGTCTATTGCTATATCTCTTGTCTTGTTCTCTCATAGGTGTGACCCAGAAGTAATATCTACTTGTTTTAAGATTCACTTGATTAAATCAGTTTATGTTTTGCTGTGGGTGTGGGTGTGTGTGTGTGTGTGTGTGTGTGTGCGCACGTGTGTCCGCTTATGAGTAGATCTACCAAAAGCACCCAGTGGAGTTTGAGTAATGCCTACCGTTGTTTGCCAAAGACAGCAAATAGGGAGTCTAAACATTTAGAGTGTGTGTGTGTGTGTGTGTGTGTGTGTGTGTGTGTGTGTGCGTGAGGCACATCCCTGTGTGTTTGTGGCCTCTGCACAGCTATTTGAATAAGGTGAGAGGAGATTCTTGGCGGGGGCCATTCTCTGTGATTAATGGCAGTGCAGATGGTTTACAGATGCCATTTACCCAGGGAATTAACTCTTAAAGTTTACAATGAGCCCAGTGCTGGGCCTCTGGCAGCTGCAGGCTAGCCTGTCCCAGTAACAAGCAAGGAGCCCCAGGGCAGACACAGGGCACATACAGTATCATATCACAGCGTTAGCTAGCCAGCTAGCTCCCACAGCAACGAAAGCCCTTTGTGTCGCCGGAGACAACGAACGTATACGCACAAATTAACTTGTGTTAAACTTGACCTTTGTCGACCTTACCTCAATGCTGACGTTGACCTGTAAGTAATCCATCCCTCACCGACCATATCCGTTATCCATTCATCATCATTCATCCTTCGTTAACAACTTTATAGATAGTCTGAGGGGCCCTATTTTATAATCTAAGAGCACGGTGTAAAGCTCAAGGCACAAAGTAGGCGTGTCCAAATCCATTTCTGCAAGTTAAACGGTTTATAAAAAGGCCGCTGTTTCAGGCATGTGGTTATAAGGGTTGCACTTTTCTCTTCATTATTCGTGATTTGGGTCTTACGTGTATTAATAAACAAATCATCTCCCATTCCCTTTAATAATCTAAGAGCACTTGCACCTTATACTGGCAGGTTGGTGATAGCAGGCCATCTACTGCAACAATGAGATTTTACCAAGATCTCTAAAATATGTTGATGTAGGCTACACACTAATAATATTGCACTCTTATTCTTTTAACCTGTCCCTGTGTGTGTGGAGTGTACTCTTGTTGTGCACCCGCCATAGGCCATACTATATTGATAATATACCGCGCCGTTGCCTTTAGACCAGGTTGCTGGTCAATCGTGCAGTCACTTTCTGCTGCCTCATGACAGAAATGCGCCAAAAACACTCCATGTTTAGACAGTGCATTTACTATTTAAACAACGAGCTCGCTGGACGGGAAAATTACAACTGCATAGGTCTTAAACTAGCGTTCCCACCTAGCGACATTTTGCGGCAGGTGTAAGATACTGTAGAGACCGCTGTTATTTTACAGAAGTATATATTTTGAATTAAAATATATTTTCTGTTAAAAAGTGGAACAATTACATTATGCACAAATCAGCCACTTTAGAACATACGCAAACAGAAGAGACAGTGCTCTTCTTTATAGACACTTTAGAAGTCTGTTTTTGAAATTGTAATTGAATCAAGAATGAAAGGTCTTCTGTTGAATACGAGAGGTTAATTTCTCGCCAATATCAGAACGAGGACTACAAAGTCGACGTTAAACAACATTTCTATTCCACTTTAAGTGGCTAGCTAAAATATTTTAATCTTGTAATATTCATTTAGCGCTCAGGACTGGAGCAGCTGTGATGCTGAAAAATAGCACCCTGTGGGTGAAAGATATCTCCCTTTGGGTGTATTGTAGCAACAGCGGGCCTATTGTGGGTGAGTGGTGGAAAGTGTCAGCTTTGAATCCATTAAATGTAGCCCCACCGAGCCGCACTTTATTCAATCGTTAAAATGGGAACGTGTCATGACCCCCCTACACACACTCTCACACATCCTCGGTCTCGGCCATTGTGCCTCCACAGAGCTTTTATTCCAGTAAAGGTGCGGGAGCAAGGCCTTGCACCCATTGTTATGTTATTAGAAGCGGCTACAGTGCATTGTGTGCGGACACCATTAAGAAACCGCTACCAATCTCCTGTCGCTGTTACAGCAAGCTAATACACCCCTCCACACATCACACTATTATGTGTGAACTGGTAAAGTGATTTGCTAAGTGTCACACATCTCTCTTACAAACAGAACACATATACTGTGTACAGATACTGTGTGCTATCCAAAGCTAACATGTGACATGGTTTGCTTGTCTTGCTTCTCACATAACTCATAATTCAGACTGTCCAAAATGCATCTGTGCTGTAGTCCTCCTTTCTGAAGAGTTTTGAATACAAACATGTTGTCTCCAAAATGGCTACAGTGTTTCCAATGGATTTGTTTCCAGGCAAATTTGCTATTGCTCTCACACAAATTGATGAATGGGTCATTTAATAATGATTCTTGATTGGTTGACTGAGTCATGTGATGCATGACTTAGCGATGATGCAACTGGTTGCAAAAAGCCAGAGCCATCATTTTGAAAATCATCACCACCATCTCCCTTTATTCAAAGATGTGAAACGATCTGTAAAGACGATGACTTGATAGCACATGTATGGATGTATTGTGTGTTGTATTGTATGTGTTGTATGTATGACGTGTGATCAGAGCAGATAGCAATCTTCACATCAGTGACTTGTTTCCTTTGTAATACAGTGCTCGGGCTTGGTGGGATTTAGCACTGCATCGTGAGCACTGAGCTGTGATACCTGCATTCCATCCCGTCACAGACACGGAGGGTTGTGGTTAGACGCCACTATTGTGTCAAAGAGATAGGGAGGTTGGTTAAATCCACCCCTCTTGTCACCAGTCAGTGTTATCAATCGTCAAGTTTCCCTCGCTCTGCTTTTCTGTCTGTCTCGTTCTCCCACCCCTTATTTCCTCGACCAGTCAAACCTTTATTTATCTGACAAGCGCTGCATTTCCCAGCAGTTAACACAAACGCATGCATTCATGTGTGGTTAGTATATTGTGCCTGCACGCACAAATGCAGAGGGTGCAGGTTCGTCTGTCTGCTTGGGAAGCAACAGTGAAATCCGATGACTTTATTTAAAATGCGCTGGCTTGCTTTACCTTGTCCGTGCAGCGACACATGCAATATTCAGCACACACACAAACACACACGCGCGCGCGCACAAACACAAAACACTGTTTACAGTAAATGAGCCTCGGCAAAGGATTGTTAGGCAAGTCAAGGCCACAAACAGAAGTCACCAGAACATACAAGGTGATGCACTGTAGACTCCCCTGGCGCTGTTTAACCAGCATGAGGCATGTCATTAGGGCCATCAAGTCAACATGTCATATCCCAAATAATTGCAGAGAGAATATTTCACCTGCACACTGTAATCACCTCTAAGGCACCTCTCAAGCTCAAATGAGATTACCGCTATATTGAACCTTTGTTAAATCCTTTATAAAGGTCCACGCTAAAGGTTTTACTGCATGAAATATTGCTTGCTGTTTTTAATGAACTAGATTTATCTTTTAATCTCCATTGGCTTCCAATGTATCTTAACTAATTCATGACAGAAGCCTTGTGTATACACAAGAGACGTTATCAAGGAATGTAATGTAAATGTTTAAAACTTCTTTGTAGATGCATTAGTGTATTTCTGAGATAAAAGACAGATACAATACCTGAAGTTGTAAAAAGTGAGGTTTGGTTCATATTTCATCCAGTTTCACAGCACGTGAACAGCTACATTGTCGGGGGTTTAGCTAAAGTTCAACATCACTTCTCACATGAGCTTGAGAACGGGTGTATAGTAGGTGTCTAACAAGTGATCACAGGCAGAACGTGAATATGTATCTCTACAGTAGATCTGACATATCACTATGAGCAGTGTTCCCACTGAAAACATACATATTACTAATCACCATTATGGGAATGCATCAGTAGCAGATCAACAGTACGGCCTGTCACCACATACTTGCAGGACAGAGCCTTTCCCTGTCCTGCATGCTATGCGAGCAGCCACACTACAAATGACCCCCAGCTCCAACACAAGGCTGCCCCACTGGCTGCTCCTGGCCCAGAGAGAGCCACCAGCCCCTCTGAGTGACACCGGTCCCCTTTCTCAATGCCCTCCCCTTGGACGGGCTTTGCTCCTCGGGGCCCCATGCACTGAGCTGGGCCTGTGCAGCCACACGCTTTGTCCCTGAGAGGAAGAGAAAGAGAGAGAGAGAGAGAGAGACAACGCGGAAGTGTGTTCCCTGGCCGTGGGTGTATGTGAATACTTGTGCATTTGTTTGCATATAAAGTGCATAGGTTGAGTGCGTGTAGTGTGTATAATGCTGTGTTGCACATGATGGTGTCAGGGTGGGTCTGTGTTGCATGGAGGCATTTGCAAGCAGTGGGCCAGCGTCCTGTATTCTGCACACAATGGACCCCCCCCCCCCTTCCCCGAGTGTGTCTCGCCTCCTATAGAAAAAGCCTAAGTGAGCACTTATAGCTGCATTGAGTGCATAGGAGCATGATTAATTGTGTTCTACCCCGGTGGGTTTGCTCCACTACATCATACGGGGAGCGGTTATTTAACGGCATAAAGAGAAATACGTGTTTTCTCTCACTAGGCCAACATGCTACTGCAAATAGGAATTGGTCACAATAAGCTTAAGTAATAAGCGCATGCAAAATGTAAGATAAAGCTATGTAAACCCATTTTGCTTTATATCTTTTGCTCTAGCCAAAGACACAGACGTTACTGTTTACAACACAAAGTGTCAGAAACGTAATTCAAATAACCAGGCCATGTTCAGGCGATCCCCTTTGGTTTTGAAATTCCGTTGATTCCTGGGCTAGCAGACGTCGCCGTCAGATTTTATAATCCATCACATTACAACTCAGTGGTGTGTGTGTTGTTCTTCTGCCAATAACTTCTTCCTTCACATCAGACAATAACGGATGGCTGGCACACTTGGTAAGCAGATATGGGATGGATTGTACCTGCACACTAAGTAACAATGTAACATAGTTCTTGATGGTTTGACATTGTTCATTGTTCACGTGAAGTAATAGCTTTTAACGTGTTATCTTATGGAATGCAATTTTGTACAGCGTGGGCCAAAATGTTCACATTTTCATGGAGTGGTTTTGTAGTTATTTAATAATATGATATGTAAAACATGGTTGAGAAAACCTTTTTGTAGGTCAGGTCTGGCTTTTGAAACCTGTTCTGCAGGTGGAGCACAATGCCTGCAGCCACAATGCGGGAGAGACAGAGTTATAGCCGGATGCTGAGATGTACAGTAGGCCTATTATAATGTAGAGCCTTAGTGTGCACTTCCATTATTCTGAAATGATAAATGAGTCTCACAGCTGCCCCTGATAACAGCCATCCCAGACTATTCATCAGGTCTCAATTCAATGCTTTACAGGTCAAGGAAGAGAAGCAAGCCTGAGTCACTGATTCAGATGTTCAATATCAAGGAGATGCATATAATATACTACATATTCTAGACTGGGTTTCAGTGAAAGCTATATACTATTAAACTATTAAGTTGCTGCGTTGTTGCTGATGTGTTTGCTATCTTCTGCAGAAGGATGGAGTCACACAACTGACACATAATGCACATACTGTAACACTGTAACACAATAAAGAAAGAACTATTGGTTTCTTAGTAGAGTTGACTCCATCTGACTGGACGGGGAATATTACACCCCTCTTTTAAAATGGCCATATATTTTGGAACTGTCTTGTTTAATAAATTGCAAGTATATTTTTTTTAAAAGGGGGGACTGGGATTACTTAATAAAGGAGAAAAGATAATTGTTTTCCATCTGAATTAACGAGGGCGACTATCAATCGCTCTTTTAAAGCAGCCCTGACTCCTGCTTTCACAGTTACTAGGGAAACCTCACCACAAACCTGATCTGTGAGTCGCAATGCAAATAAACACACAGTGGAGAGTGGGGAGAAGCCAAGTCATTTTAGCTTGGCCTGCATTCAGAGGCAACGTTAACTTCTCAGAGCCTGACTCTGGGGTAATGGATACACATTTGACCGCCTCTGCCTGGAACGACACTGTCATGTCTCATCACCTAGACAACATATTATTACATTCACCAGAGAGCAATATTGTGATTGTTCTGAGCACTCCCAGTATCTCTAGTGAGTCCAGTATATGTGGAGAGATCGTGTGTTATAAAAATGTGTCCAGTGCAAAGGGGTGGTTCATCGAAGCATACACAACCATAACACACTGCAAATACATATGAATGATAATCAAACAAAGATTAGAATTACAACCCCTCGTCCCCTCACCCCCACCCAAATCCTTTAATCTAGCTACACCTCAGGGTGTCACAATCCAGTTTGGGATCCACCGAGGAAGACGTCATGCCTGTTATCAAGTTTACAGAGTTGAAATGCTGCCGCTGTGGCTGTATGTGTGTTTTGGCAAGGGTAGGGCGTGGATTTATGAAGCACAATTAAGGCTAATAACCCTAGGGCTCGCATGGTTTCTTCTCGACAGTGCTTATGTAAATGTTATCTTAAGGCCCTCTCTAAATGAAACAGTTCCAGTTGCTGGCATAGCCCTGCACACACACTGCTGTGATGCGAGCCAGGAACCCCTGCAGGACAGCCTATTGTGGAATAAGTGACAATAAAAGACAGACAGTGTGACAGAAAAGAAAATGTTTATACGGTATATGTATCCGAGAGAAGAGTTGCGCGCGCACACACACACGCACACGCACACACACACGTAAATCTGTATGTTATAGCTAGAGAGACATTGTTAATTTATGGAAAAAGAAAACATGTTTTTTAAGAGTGAGGCATCCATTTATTCTTCTTTTGTGCAATTATTACAACTTACCCAGGTAGTGGGGAAGGTTGTAACATCATATTATTTTAGGACTGAATTGGTGCCATTTGTAGTAAACAAATATGGGTACTTATTTTTAAAGGTTTGAGAACTCTAAAACATTGCTGAAGCAAGTGTTACAACCATACCCGGCCTCCCCTACATAGAATAAGATACTGTATGACATAGAAGAGGTGCTTATTCGTGTTCGCTTGTGTATTTCAGATTGTGTTCCTCTTATTGGTTCCTCTGTACCCCTCCCCCAAGGCCTGCGCCCTTCAATACCCATCCTACTGTAGTCACACTAACTTCCATGCTCAGTTGTGTGGTAGGCTCTAACCCATGCCTGTTCTTTTAAAGCAGCACATCAACCACATTACGGTCTTACATGTTGAAATGTATTGGCGGTATATGCATGGTCAGTGTTTTTCCTCCTGGAGTAGCTGGCTCTGATATAATTCAAATGCAAATGCTTACACTTTCTCTATTTTAACTCGCAGTTTGGCCAGAAGCGATAAAAATACATTATTGACTTTTTAGTTTGTGCATAATATGGATTTAGAGTCATTATTCCGGGTTTCTTTGAATGCGGATGTTGCAGACTAGCCTGGTCAAACGCCACGCAGAGACAGATCAATATGCTCCCCTTCCTCTCTTTCTACCTCAAGCATCTAGAGTATATGAATATTGCATTAATGGCAGATACATTCAACACACTCCCTCCCAGCCATTGATTTGAGATCATCAAAACTTTAATGTGAGGATGTACGGTTAACCTCAAATGATCTCAGCTGGCTCCAGTCAATTAGGCAATATAGCCTGGCAATGTTGCATGCCTTATTAGCTGACGCTGACAATTATTACCGACAGGAGGGGAACATTTCAATATGGCATTGACGGATACAGATGAAGAGTATGTGGATTAATACGTACAGTAGAAGACATTACAAGACAGTACATGTTATGTCAGTGTTTACGCACCCTGCTTGATTGAAACCTCCATAAATCCTGTTTGCACCTAGTCTCGCAAAGCCAGCCTTTACATATGTAAAGGTCTGGGTCACAACGCTGGCTAACTGCGTCAGTACCCGCCTACTTGACAAACAAGGTATTTTGATTGACATGCACGACAACCAACTAACTTAATGACCAAATTGAACACTAAATTTACATTGAGGAATTCTATGTTGTAAAATAGCTACAGTACTTGAACCTGAGCAAGTATTCAGAATACTCTGAACTGCTGTTCGGTGCATAGGCACAGACAACAGTCAGAGTTCCCCCCCGCCACCCGTAGGCGCAGGGCGGTGACCCTCTCGTCCACCGGGGTAAACTCCAACGTAGCGGCGCTCAGCCGGGGGCTTGCTAGTATCCCCACACCCGCCC
>JAODOY010006121.1:0-10050 GCA_025399855.1 Forbesichthys papilliferus | reverse complement strand
AAACATGCAGGGCAGTGCCCCCCCCCCCCCAGGACTGCAATTTAATAACCCTGCTGTATAATGTAGTCAGAAATAAAACTGAACAGGTTGAAAGGGTCTTAACTGCTGATGTCGCAAGTAACAGCTATGTCAGCTTGTACCAGTACTAACTGGTCAATGGACCAAGTAAAGACATGCTGTAATGCTGAGGCATTTAAAGCACGAGGTAGCAAACTGTGCAATACACACATATTGCACATGTATAATATTAAAACAAAGTTACAGTACAGTGAAACACTTAACATTTTTATGAATCAATACATTTAGATGTCAAAGATGAATATTCCTTTCAATTCTAGATTTGTGTGAGGATGAGGAGTTCAGAGCCATTTTGCTGGACCTGAAACACAAACACGACATAATCATGAAGTCACAACTCAAACACAAGACCTCGCTGTGTAGAAGAACCTCTAGCGCAGGCAGCCGTGGGTATGTACTGCCATCAGGTGGTGGCATCGGTGATACTACAACACTAACCTGACACAACAGATACAGTATGTCTGTTAAGACACATCCATCTGTGTGTTCATTGAAACTGTTTTAAGAGGGCAGGCGCTGTAAAAAAAAAATACTTCACTGCATGTGATTGGACCGACAAACCTGTGAACCGCCAGTTGTTATCCACTCTTGCAGTAGAAAAGTCAGAGAGAAAACATGCTATATTGTATCATATCTAGAAGTCTAACTCTAGGTGTTTTCAAGTCACCTACATCACACAATGTGTGCAATAATAGCTGCTTACAGTAAATGTGTGTGTAAAATGTTTAGTTATTTCATTAATTTGATGATTCCAATAGGAATAAGAGGACTTGATTTTTTTTTTATTTTTATTTTTTTACTTTGACAATGTTCATCAATGTATCAATTCAATATTTTATCATAATCATCGTCATCATCTTTATTTTGTTGTAGTAACCATAGTAATAGGAATAACTAGTTAATACTACTAGATTTAAATATATAGTGTGTTTTATTTAAATTTAGTGTCACTAAGTGGAAATAAAACATGCACTTTAATTCTTAATTCTAATTACCATATATTGATGCCGCTGTCCTCAGCTTCATTTTCCATGTTAGACTAATTGTTTTATGTAGTAACTGAGAACGTTTGCTGCCATCTTGTGTCCACAGCAAAGTAGTGCGTCGCGCCAGCCTGTCTGACAGACACAACTTGTGTCGCAAGGAGTACGAAACAGAAGCCATCGTTTGGCGGGGAGGGAGGGAGGAAAAAGAGAAGGAGTCTGATGTGGAGAATAGCCAGGTGGTTAATGTGAGTCTCCTAGTTGCCATGTCTACATTACACCGAAAAGCGTGTTCAGAGCGCAGTGTGAATTGTTGAGTTGACATGTTGTTTTGGCAGGTTTATTACAATGTACGACTCGTGAAATTTCAAAATGTCCGTTAACAAATTGGCTTCATTTCACTTTCATAGCCAGTACCAGCAATACAATTTAGACGACCATAATGTGGGTGTAAACGTCAGACGTTCATAGGGTTTAATCATGCTACAGTACATGGAAAGCCTATGCCGAGATTAGTGTAATCCCCATTGGCGCTGTGCTATGTAGGTCAAGCCAGCAGCAGCTGTGGTGGCGCCCGACGTCCCTAAGATAGACGGCAGCAGCAAACAGAACGGCCTCATCTCCACGGCGACATCGACGCAGCCGCCCGCCAACAACTCTTCCTCATGTGAAAAGGGCGCGGTCATCACCAGCCAGCCTACCAATGAGGACGCCTTGCCCAGGGAGCGAGCACAGACGCTGTCCGAGCTGAAGAAGCAGAGGCAGGCGGCGGCGAAGTTACTGAGTCACCCGCTGTTCCACAGCCACTTGAACGGAGCCGCGGATTCCCCCGCAGACGTCAAGAGCAGCTCCGATGACCCGCGCATGCCGCAGGTCTCCTCCAATGGCAGCGCGGTGTACTCCACACCGGCCAGCGGGGACCCGCCCATCCTCCGATTTAAACAGCCAATAGAAGACGAGCAGCCAAAGACGTGGATGTGCTGCTGTGTGTCGTAGCAGAGCTGAGGCCACATGAACGGTCCTGTAGAAGAAAAGAAAGGAAGGACGGAAGGAAGGAAGGAAGGAGATTAGGGAGGGAGGTTTCACAGCGTTTACAATGGGATTGGCCACCTGTGTTCCCCTCATAGCTCCTTGCCAAAAAGGAAGGATACCCAACCCTCCGCACACCCTCCCGTGGTTCCAGGAAGAGGAGAAGAAAAGCCAGACTGGAGCTGATGCCTGCCCTAAAGGCACTGCAGACTTCTCTTTAGAGAAGATGGCCGCCCTGCCCTTTACTGTGGAGCATGCAAGCAGTCTTGTGCTCAAAGTAATGTCCATATCACAAAGGAGAAGCGGCAATACTTTGCCATGTCATTCTCTCAACATGCGAATGCCTTTATTCCATGTAAGTGTTAAGGATAAGGCAATACAGAACATAAAGTGTTGACTTCTGCCCAGTCAATTCCACTTTTCACTATGTATTTCCTCAGCAGCATTTGCACACTGCAGAACAAGTCTTTTTTTTAATATCGTTCTTGTGCAGCTTTACGTATCTCAATGAGGAGATTTGCGCTATTCACATGAGTAGTTGAAGGTTTTTGAATATTAATACGCCATCCGTGCTGCACTTAATGTAGATTGACCCACATGGGTGAAAATGGCTAGTGCTATCTTCCGTTTTACACCATTGTTTTCTTTTTATAACATGTCCCCGCCATATTCTTATTTGCAGATAGATTGTCATAGAAAGGCCAGGATGTATTACAATGATATATTATATTGTACTAGAATGTTTCCAAAACGTAGCAAAAATGGAATGAGTGAAATCTATTGTCCTCCATGAGTATAATGCTGCCTGCCTATGTGAAGGGAAAGAATGCTGTAAAATTGTATTGAAATGTTCAGGAAAGCCTTTTCTGTAAATGAAATGGTTAGGAAGGCTACTGCACTAGTGTTGTTAAATAACTGTATATCTGTCTGTCAAATACTCCTATACTCACTCACTGTTCCTATACAGAGAATCTGACAGGTGGGGTTGGAGTTACAAACTATTGTGCTTAGCCATGTAATATTGTAAGTAGTGTTGAGATGCTGTACAGTTGTTGAGACCTAATTTATAAAACCGTGTTGATGTATGATATTGAGTGATATGATTCGTCAACTGTATTTATTATATTAACGATGCTAAATGGAAATGTTAATTTGCAACTGACAAAATGGAATTGAAACCAAACTGTATCTAACTGATAAAATGCGTTTGGTGTTGATCGTGTGCATTTGTGTACAGGCAGAGTCATCACGTGTTTGTTTTGACAGTATTTTGTTTCCATATAGAAACATAACACAAAATTGAGCCTATCCTCTGTCATTAATGGTTTTCAAAACACTGTATGTCTATACTACAGTAATATAGTATATTTACCTGTGGACTATCTTTTTATATTTTATTGTTTATTTCAACATACTTCAACAACTGTTTTACCACATGCTATGGAATACAGAAGTAATATGAGCTCTGTCTTCTGCCAAAGAGTGTTTGCAATGATTGCAATGGCATGGATATTGAAATGCTATAGGGAACGTTTTTTACTTACACGGTAATATGTACATACTGTATGTGGTGACCCTACTATATATTAGACTGATTGTACAGTGTCAAATGTGTCAAACATTTCGTAAACTAGGTTTATATCAGTAACCCATTACCTGTTCCCTTTGTGTTTTCCTGTCTTTATTGTTACAATCTCAATATTATACTAAAGTCCTTTATAGAAATATAAATGAGCAGCATTTAGTGAACACTTGGTTTAAGTGTGAAATAGACTAAAGGTACGCAGCACGTCATTGTCACACCTATTGTTTTATACCAGTGTTTTTGTGACAAAGTAAAGCTGTTATGGTAAATAATTGCAGGAAGTCAATTATATTGAATGAAACTTTCAAAATTATTGATTACAAATCAGACTGGTTAAAAGATCGAGATTTTCAGATCAGATCGAGGGCTGTCACTTCTGCGAAATGAACAGTAATATTATGATGGCACCATTCAGACTGTAAGCATCTTTGTGGATGAGTTATACATGTAATAAGAAAATTACTACTGATTTTGTAATTACTGGATAATACTGATGGTTACATTAACATATTTTGAATAAATTGTATATTTTGAGAATGTGTTTTTTTTTTAACAAAAAAATTCTGTAAATGTTTAAATGTATATATCATAAGCGTGTATTCCTAATTATTTGAAAGCAATAGCAATAACAATAATGTGATCTATTTACATTTTTTTCCAGATCGGGTGTAATGTAACACTTATTCGATGTGTTTTTTTTTTATTCCATTGACGTTTATATAACAATCATTTTAGAAATCCCAACAGGCTGAACTACACATTGAAAACCTTGTGCAGTTCACTTTAAAATAGGGAGTTGACAAATCTATATCTCTCCTTCAGATGTCGGTTTGTCATTGTTCTATCTCTGCTGTACAGCGCTTTTCTCCATGAGACTGGTAGCACATGTTGGTGGATGGGTGGGGGGTGGGGGGTGGGGGCTGTCCATCAGTACACAGCAGCCAGGGTCTTGGTTGTCCCCTCCCCCTTTTTGTTTTTCATTCATAAGTGTCTTTGTTACAGGGGTGACAAGGTCAATGCGTGCCATTGAATAGTTGGTTTGGAGAAGTTAACATTTGCCTTAGTTTCACCCATATGCGTAAACGCATGTGGAATGGTTAGAGCTCATCGCAGCACATCCGTGTCACTGCGCGATGACTCGGTGTGCGCTGTTCTGCCAGCCTATGGCTTTAGGCATCCAGGTGTAAGTGGCCTGACACAATCACTGACAGATATTCAGATTACAACTAAACACCGTACACGTTAAGAGCTTGTATAAGCAGTCACACACACAGCCTTATATGTTGCTCCTCGCTAGTGGTTATAATAAACTTTGTATTGAGTTCTCATTTCTGATGATTTTAGGGAAGTCTGGAATTACATCCACGAGTATGCAACTTTTTCTTACCCCAACTACTGTACAATTGTTATTCAATATTATGCAATAGATGCCACGAAACAGCCTGCATACAAGCACTATTTAATCACTAAAATACATACAAATTAGACTGCACTGTGGTCACTCTATTACACAACCTAGAACAAATTCACCATTCATCTAATCAGTACACTAGGGTGTACATCCAAGTCTTGGGTGCTGAAACGTGATACCGGTAACCTCGTATGTGTTCCATTGCCTATCTGTTTCGCTACATAACTGGGCCTTGGTTACAGATGTATTCAGATGGAGCCAACTGGCTCCAACCCCAGTCCTTCAGGCCTGCCACTCTTTAGCAGAGAGCAGGGTGGATCAGTGCCAGCATTAGCATACAGACACTATAGTTACTCCACACACTGACTAAAAATAGGCAGCAATTCAATTTTTTGACGGAGACGCGGAAGCTTCTGAAAGTCTTGACTGGCAGTTGGTCACATAATTTCGGTTGGTTTGCTGCTATGGAAACTCAGCGAAAACACAAGGTGCGCCGCTTCAGACATGCTGTCGGTGGGGCAAGATGATGTTCAGATGAAAGAGCAGAGACGCGTCGGGTTGAAATCAGGCGTACCGGTAAGGGTTGTGGAAATATGGTGGGGGAAATCAAGGAACACTTATTTAGCGAATTTATGAACATTAAATTGTGGATTTGGAAATGGGATAGATTAGAGGACGAATTGAGGAATAACTGTCTAAAATTAGATTAATTTTAAGGATTGTGGCACAGGGATGGAACAGATGGGAAGATTAAACGGCTGCAAACAAGCCTTATTGGCTAACCAGTCTGACATAAATGTAGCATATGATCATGTTTGTGTTCTAGTCACTTTAATTTCTATTATTTCATGATTTTATTTTGTAAAATTCAATGACTATCTCCTCAATGTCTGCTATAGCTGTCAAGTTGTGTGTGCATGCCTAAAAAAAACAATCCGGTGTTTCTACACAGCCCTGGCTCTAAATGATAACACAATCAAAGTGGTGCAGACTGCACCACACAATTGACCTTTCCAAGTCCCGCCCCATTTTGCTTAAGGTAGGACAAAACACCATAGATAGCTATTACAGCAAAACAGACAGTTACATTTTCCAAAAAAAGCTCAATTGTTATTTGAGGACATGCAAAACGGGAAGGGCTTGGCAAAGGTCAATTTTAACCAAGCCTTGGCTATTCTGACTGATCACCCTATGGCATTGAAGAGAGGTGGTTTGTTTAGAAACCAAACAAAAAACTTTCAAACATTACACAATCTTTCTCCAGCATCAACTGACTTGCAGTGCAATTACCCTTTAGCATTCCATCCAACACTTGCAAATGTGCTCCTGTAAATGAGTAAGGGATATGTATTCGGTAGCCCACTTACACAGTATTGACAGTTCACAGATATTCTATGAATTTCCAGTGTGAAGATGTTTGGCATTTCTTTTTCACTTAAAATAATATAGGCTATTTTTTAATAAAGTATAACAATCTAAGCAGAATTTTAATGTGTGACTCACCATGTGTGTCTACAGAACATGTCAAATGACATCTAAATCTTACATTTATATTGTGCAATAAATGCCATAGAAACCAACACAGTTTATTTTCCATTACTGTAGCCCAGACCTGGGCAAAGTCAGGCCCGGGGGGCGGATGCGACCCTTTGAGACATTCTACCCGGCCCGCACAACATTTTTCAAAATAATATTACAACATAAAATCTCTCTCTCTTTCTCTCTCCAGAATGTTACTTTATTTACTACTGAAAATGGGATAGAAATAAATATGCAAGTTAACAAGGTTAACTATTTTGTGTTTTATTCTAAAATGTAGCATTTAGCATGTTTGTTTAAAAAGTAATGTGGCCTGCGAAGTTATGACACTTCAATATGGGCTCTAAGTGAAAATAATTGCCCACCCCTGCTGTAGCCTATATTCCACACCTGACTAGCACAACCTATTTGCAGGCAGCACAAAAAATAGAAAACCAGGCCCAACCCTAGCCTATTTGTATCTTGTACTGTAAGTAGACGTGGAAGGGGTGGGAGTTGCATTTAAATTGTTTCTTCCTATGTTGAGAAAGACTTAACTACTTGATGACATAAATAACTTTGTGGACAAGACATACAGCATTCTAGGCAGAACATTTACCTACTGTATATCTCTTTAATTAGGTTGAAGGTTAATGTATGTTCTCTCCGCACAAGTACTACAGTATGAATTATTTAAAGGTTTACCACTAAGATTCCTCTCTCCTCTGCACGTTTCTGGTAGCCATACATCTCTTCCTTTCAAGGTGTGATTGAGTTGTTGCATTATCTGTATGTATATCATACAACGTTTCTGTTCAGTGACAGTGTTAAATACCACTCACAACATTATTGTAGCCTGTCTGTTCATATCTAGGCATCCAATCTTAGAAATATATCATATCGCAGGAGTAGGTTTGAAGTAGAAATACAATTGTATTATATCGTTACCTTTAAATTCCCCCTCCCTTCACTCCCCAACGTCAACCCTTATTGGCTGTGCGATTATCACCAATGGGACTGTGGGCAAGCGGCTGAGCGACACAAGAGAACGCTGAAGTGCAGAATGCCAGAAGCCAGATCTTAGCTTTTACAGCAAATTAACATATGTTTTAAATATCCGTGATCCTAATATTTATTATATTTTACCACATCGATAATGTTTTTCTGTCATAGAGCGAGACATACGTCGGTTTTATATAAAGCTTGTAAACCAGCGGGAATATTGGAGTTAAAAGAAAATATAATTCGGAACATTGCATGGATATCAGAAGAAAACTATGCACTTCAATGTTGTAGTGCTTCGTGTGCGTCCACCGGCGTCCGTGACGTCTTGCACCGGACAGATACAGAGTACTTGACTGCTGTCAAAAACTGTGACTCTTCTCGTTTTCTAATGGACCACGGTCGACCCTTTGATCGGGTGCCTACTTTTGCTGTGAATCTCTCCAAAACGCAGCTCGCATTTTGCAAGCATACATATGGTTTCAGATCGCCGCACAGCCACGTTAACAGGAGCAAAAGCATACGAGCACCACAAACATTTTTGTTTACGGCGGGTGCAAACGTTAGCTCTGCAAGCTTTTTCACAACGAACATGGAAACAAGAGCTTCATCGAGGGCTGCTGCCACGCAGAAACAAGAGACATGGGCCGGAAAAACGCACACTGACAATGGGGTAAATGAAAGTCATTGGCATTATTTATGTGTACTAATTTTGATTAGATGAAACAGCAATGAAGTCCCCCACGTCTACAGAATGTTTCTGTTAAACCTGAGGCGCGACGACGTCTTGTGTATTGAAAGTGGCGCCATAATGTAATGAAAAAACATAAAACATGCAGAGCCTTCTTGTCTGGGCCTCCAACAGGCTACGTGTAAACATGCAACGCTGTTATGCAACTAAACTATTATACTGACGCTTACTGTGCTCACGTGGCCTGTTAACTAAATTCCGTTCATTGTCTAAGTACGTACATGGCGTGAGAAATATGACTATACTTTCAATGTGGGATTCTTGTGGCCTTGTGGTTGTGGAGAATATGTAAACAGATTATAAAATAGATGTGTCACTTGATCAGTCAGCGATTAAAGCGCCCATATGCTCCATTGGCATGGATCTTGCAGCGGGTTTAAGTTGCATTTTGTAATGGTATAAACAATGTTTTAATCATTCCATTGAAGAAGGTTAAATTACATTTGATCAGAGCCACCCTTCATTTTAACATAATCGGCCAAACCCTCTGCTGTCATGTAGGCTACAGTTAGTTATTTTGATACGTTTTAAGTTTGTGTTCTGTCTCTTCATGCCTCTCAATTGTTATCAGACACAACAGCTTTACCCTCCTAAAAACCGTCCCTGGCACAACGCCCTTTTCCCAATCACGCACAGACACTGCCAGGGTTGTTGGCTGCCTGTGGTTTTAGCTTGGCCCAGCCGAATCCTCTGAAAAACAAAGGCCTGCTCCTTCACCCACTCCAGCCATGCCATTGTTTATTGTTGAGAGGCCAGTGAATATGATGAATATGGCTGCAAAACATGTCCCCCGTCATCAGTTAGTGCCAAGTTTTCCCAAGAGAAAAAATACATTAATCTGTTAATTGGTTCTTTCACAATCAGCACAGCATTCTCAGAGTTATAAGTATTATACATACTTGAAATCCTGTGCAATAACATGCAATAATGTGTTTTAATGCTAGCATATGGCTAGAATTATTAGTTATACCATATGAAAAGGCTAAGTGTAGTTCCTTATTACAAAGAGTTAATTTGATCATCTGCCTACATTAACAATATGATTTGCCATAAACACCCTATGGATCCAATAATTAAAACTAGTGGGCACTTAAAAAGGTATAATATGCGATTGAAAGCCAATACATTTGTCAAATTCACCAAACATGCAGTACGCCATCTTATCGTTCTGTGCGTGCCTGGCTCCGTCAATATGAACATAAAGAAAGTGGCGAACACCGCTCACAACAACGAGCACCCTATGGCATCAAAGAGGGACATGTTTTTGATTTGAGGTTGAAGTAGGGGTGTCGCGATATACAGTTATTGATTCACCAGCATTTAACTTGAAGACCTCCTTAAGCAGTCACTACTGGTATACCATTTAGTGTCACTGTTAGGATGTGACCTGACTGAACCCTTTTAATTCCCCTTTATACACAATTTAGATTTTGTAATCTTTTCTTTCTTGATTAATTTATTTTTTTAGACAAAATATGATTGCCCCTGATAATTTTATGTCCAACAGATAAACACATTTACACTGTAGCCACATACTTCATCCATCTACTATCTAGAGCCATAAAGCTGATTTTGGAAATTTGCTTTATTTCCAAAAATAAAGTTAATTTGCAAGTCCTACAGCATTATTAGCTGAATTTGATCTCTCTCTCCCCCTCCCTCTTTCTCTCTCTCTTTATGTGTCTGCCTCTCT
>JAODOY010006119.1:0-10051 GCA_025399855.1 Forbesichthys papilliferus | reverse complement strand
TCCTAAACCTTTTAGTCAGTTCTTACCAAACATGGTTTACATGTTTAACACTAGATCCAGAGGCCACACCAATGATGTCTGAGCACTTGAACCTCATACTATACTATGTAAAAACATTAAACTTGCCCCAAGGCTAAACTCACTTTATGAAGCAGTTGCGCCTCATGGGGGCACTATGAGATAAAATATTTACGTATTTCTCTCCTTAAACTCTTGCCTATCTAGAACCAAACATATTTATGCGTCTCTATTGCGGTTCGCTGATTGCTATGACAGTTTAAGGTAAGGCCGCAAAAAAAGGTCACCAGAGGTCAATTCTGCATTACTGGCTTGCCCTATGGCTCTCCTATTTGCTTGCCCCTGTGGCTTGGCTCCCGCTCCAGCTGCTTGCAGCTTTAATTATTTTTTGTTTTTACACGTTTTTAATAATTTTGTTTTAAATGTATGAAATCTAGTTTGTAATCAATACAATTACATGTTAAATGATAAAACTTAAACAGGATGTCAAAATGAATAACTCAAAAGCCTGGCCCTCCCACCTGTCACCCACCACCAAGAGAAAGATGTTTCATAAGTCGGATACCACAACCTGCTGGCCAAATCACAGTTCAGGACTAGGACTAGTTGAGGAAAGAACTATCATACAAATGCACATTGACCAGTTTTCACTGTTACCCCTTCAACAAAGCAGATACGAATGGTGGGTGACGACAGAGGGTGATGAGAGACAGAAGCCGACTGGTCAGATTGCATAACATTCAAATTATGGATGAATTTTAGGCCTGACTAAACAGATTGGCTAGATTTTTTAAATATTTATTATAAGGTCACTTAAGAATTTTTTTGAAAACTTATTTTGCTGTGCAGTATGCACACTTATTGGAATTGTTACATTTATTTTTCTATTTCTTTCTATAAAAAAAAATATAATTATTATTTGACCGCTATATAGCGCAGACATAGCTGTATTTAGATATTTTTGTCTACCATTAGAAATGAAAGACAATTGTCTGGTATACTTTTTGTTTTTTTATATTATGCAGTAATGACACAAAAGATAATGTGTCAACAGGGGGAGATGATCAGTGTGCTGTTAAAACAATTTTTAAAAATTTGATTCAGTTATTAAGTTTAATGGCCAGTCTTGCAGAAATATTTATGAATAAGAAGGGGTTCGCGAACCAGACAGCACAACATCCTCTCCCCTAGGACCATTTCCAAATCACATGTTTAGAGGTATTAAGAAGTTTTAAGAATAGAACTGTATTTGGTAAAAAAAAAAAAAAATTCTTAGAAATGGGTAAATGGTAATGACTACTTGTTTGTTTTTATACATCATTGTGTTTGTTTTGTTTCTTTTCATTTTTATGTTTAAATGACACAGCAATAGCATACATTTTTGTTTATAATGAAACTTTAAAGCAAGACTAGATATTTACAGAATATTAGGGACTACACTGGACTCCCTCTACAATTGACAGGAAAACAAACTCTTTAATGTTTATGCACCAGAATGACTTAACCACTACACACGTTTGCCCAAAAGTCTTAAGTACATTTTCAGAGACAGCTGAAAGGAGCCCTTCAACAGAACACCCGTATTCTTCAGAGGAGTGAAATACTGGTGAGGTGTCCTGATATCATCTGGGAAGCCAAAGATTGTTGGCTACACCAGCTGGCCCTACACATGGTGAGATGCAGAGAGACCATGTTCACATGGCGGCCAGCTTCCTCTAAACATCACGGCCAGAGGACAACAGCCACCACGCCAATCAACGGGGGTGGCGCATTACCATCAACGGACAACTGCCATCACACCGACCGACCAACAGGGGGGAACCAAAACAGGAGAAAACCCTCCTTTCATCAAAGCCGCTGCCTGCACACAAACAAGAAGGCCCTCGCTGCGGAGAATCGCCACTCTACTATGGGGTAGAGGCATCAACGTCCAAGGAACGGGACCAACAAAAAGTGAATTGAAGTCACTTTATACAATTCAGATCATGTGCTAGTAACCTCTGATCTGACTACACAGCCTGCATGTGGAGCCATTCAAGAAGCAGAAGAAATGAGAGATCTACCTTGTAAAGTGGACAGGAGCTGGGACGAAAAAAAAAACATTTTGTGCCGTTTGGTGAAATTTTGGTCACGTGTTTCTATATATGTGTCTGAAAGACTTGAACATTGGTGAATTTATTAGCATCTGTAGGAGACAAATCCATACCCACACACTTTCAGGACAATCTTTCTGAGTAGTATGACAAACATTACATTTCAATTCTTTACTGAGCAAGACATTCAATTGAGTGTCAATATATTTTAAATAACACACAGGGAGCAAATATACTGGCATTAAAATGTTAAACTTCACATCATACAAGTTGGACAAAATTCGCCATAAAAAAAAACATTTTCATTACTAGGATACATTGTTACAGTATTAATTTGTTTTCATTTTATTGACTACACATATAAAAATGGTCCAGGTGCTACAAGCTATATTACAATAGAGGGCTAACCTAGTCTACATTTTCAAAGAGGTGAACACAATATAATTACTATGAGAGATGATGTTTTAAATTTGTATTTTCATTCATGTTTCTGAAGACAGAATGCCATTTTGCAAGTTTGGCATTGTAAGATAATTTTCTCCTCATTTCCAATAAAAATGCAACAGTTTTTCGCCCTTACCCGCTGAAATTGAAAAGTTGATTTGTTTATTTGAGTGAAATTAATTCAAAAGGCCGTGATTTGATTTTTCAATTAATGCTAAATTCAATGGTGTAGTTTATTGCAGGCAACAGACAGATTTATGAGCATTACCATCAACAGTTGTTTTTTGTTTTACAGGAATCTCATCATCCTTCTATTCCCTATGTGTTTTTTGTTTTTAAAGTAGGGAATATGTCAGATTATAAATTATAATGTTATTTTATTATCTATGCTTTTCATATTGTTCTATTTACTTTATATGACGTATGTACATGTACAAGCCACACCCCACTTTGAAATCTTCGTAACTGTTATTACTACTAATTTTCTGACCAATAGAGGGCGATGTATAAATAATATCAGACAGGAGATGTTACTAGATTTCGCATAAATTGCCTGAAAACAAAGTAAATTACCTGAACTGTTTTAGAACATGTACCATGCATTTTTACAGATTAATCTAAGTACTGTTAACGTGTTTTACACACATTGTCATTTTAGCGCACTTCACCTTCTCTGCCCTTGTCTCATCCCCATAGCAGGAATTGAGGTAAGATTTTGTATGTGTGGGGTAAAATGTATTTTCCCCCCAAAGGGTCACATATACTTTTTCTAACCTCAGCATTTATAGTACGTACCACCAGTCGCCAGTGGAATTGGTAACAGACTGGGCCCAGCAAAATGTAATATTCCTATGGGTTCAACTGGAACATGTACTGTAAAACTGTTAATATTTGACACACAATATATTTAAACACCCAATGTAAAAATTACCTTCATTGTCAAAGCTACACCATTGTATATTTTGAGCATGAGAGAGCATGATATAACTGCGTTTTTTGTCATCTATCGAATCTGACAGCTATTAATTAGTATCAAAAAATATATTAATTATTATCAAATGTTATTAAAAATATATATTTTTAATAAAATAATTAGATTTTTATTTTTCGCTTTAATAAATCTGACTCACATATCATTTTATGCTTAATAATGCGTAGGTTAAAATGCTGTAATTTATTTTAGTGGTATTGTAAAAGATTAAAATTTATTTATAAAAATGTGAATTAAAAACGTTTTTTTCTTTTCGCTTTAATAATGTCGAGTCGCATATCATTTTATGCGAAATAGTGCAGTTAGCGGTTAAAATGGTGTAATTTATTTTATTGGTATCGTAAAACATAAAGTTATTCATGATCGCGGTCGGTCGCGGCTTTGACATGCCAAAAGGTGGGGCGGGAGGGACCCCTGGAGGTGGGGGGGTGCGAATGCAGCTGTCTGCTTGGACCGGAGTTAAATGCGAAGTTTATTTTTATTGGTAGCCTGAAAGATCAAACTCCATTCAATATTCAGGGGGGTGTCTGTTGTTCTTTGAAGCCACATATCAGTGACTCCCCACAGGGTGCGCCATATCCGATATGGTGCGGTATAAACAGCGGGAGCGTGTGATCCCATTCTGGTGTCTTAGCAATAGTGGCTAGACCGGCAGGCGTCTGTTCGTATGCATATGGTTGTGTAGCAGAGATCGTAGAACATCTACAAGTGTGAAATATTTTAAAAAGAGTCTACACCCGCAGGAAAATCCGTCTGGGATGACAGGGCAGTTTCACTCTGTCAGATTACAGCAAGATATGTTATACTTTCGTGAAGGAGGAAGTATTGCTTTACACAGTACAACGAAACCAAACAATGCCAGATTTCAACGACATGCAAATACCTCACATCACTCTAAACAGCGTGGATTACATGGATATGTTTAACTGTGTGTCAAGATGGCTCAATTTCCTCCACAGTCCGACAACAACATACGCAGAATGGATCACTGCTGAAAAACTACACCCGAGAGCTCAAACGCAACCACATACACCATGGACAGTTGTTCGTGTAAAAACACAATTATTATATGAGCGGGGATAACTATAGCGAGCAGCGAAGCCATACGCAACCACCCACAATGGAGGTCTTATGGATGTAATTCTGCAAATGTGCTCGAAATATTGCGACCTAATTTTACCAGGCTGTACAACTATCTGTGTGAAATACAGAGGTTTTACACATCAAAACGCCTGCGCAACAATACGAATCCATACGGGGTTACATTGTTTTCAGCACGAATGGCCTAACTCCTACTAAATGTTTTTTCCGCAATATAAATGAAGTGTAAAATATGCATGTGCTGTGCTATGGCTAACAGTCTGGCTGTATGTGTATTACGCTAGCTATATATACTGATACGGACAGCGGCCACCGAGACACACCTCCGGAAATCACCACAGAACGTCATAATGGAGCAGATAACCAAAAGCATTCTAACTACAGACAACCACCACTTCACACCATACGAGTAAGTTAAAATGTAAAAGTATTATTCTAAAATACGATTTAAATGGTCGCTAACATGTGTTATTCTGCAGCAATCCAACCACCAATGAAAAAGAAAAAACAGCTATTCAAGAAAAAGCATCTGACACAGGGTGTGTAGATAGCCTATGCATTGAGTCTAACATATTTTTATAGTAATTTGTATATTTTAAAACAATGCAGGCATGTGTAAAATAATATTAACATCTTCTATAGCTTCACAGAAATCAGCGGGGTATACACCAACAACAGTCACCCCGGTAATACCACCACCCCAACCAGTGCAACGGATTATGAAGCATGTTGTATGTGGGTCGCTACGTGGGTCACCCCAACCTTCCACATCACGCGAAGCTCACGGACTCCTCATAGCTCCGCGAGTCCCCGGCTGTAAGAAATGACTCATTACAGATGGCCTGCAACCACCCATCTGAACGAGTACTCCTATCGGCCCCCCCGAAAGCATATTCCATCACAAAAGCTACTAGTAAGCGTCAGAAATAGGGTTATTAATAATCTATCTAGCAAATGTTATGCCACGTTATGTTAACCATATACGATTCACGTCAACCCCCCAAAGATGCAAAACTGAAGCCTCTGAAGACCCATTCTAAGGGACAGCCGCCTACAGCCGCCAGTGTAACGCCGGCATTCGACCAACTGCGGGGTCTACAAACACCAACCAACAACGAAACACCTAAAGACGTCACCGGCTGCAGCCAAAGAGAGCGAGAAGACGGACCACGCACCCGCCCTCGGACACGCGATGTGGCTTGTGGTAATGACGCTGACATCAACTATAGTGAACTGAATTTCGATGGCTGCGATTGTAACATTATTAAGTACATAACACAGTGTATGAACAGTCTAGATTTGTATAAACTTAGAAATACCGCATTTACTAGTCGTCTCACAAGAGCCCTTCAGGGGCTAAATGTAGCCACTACGCACATAGATGTCACGCTTGATTATCCAGGAGCTAGCATCCCACAGCGTTTGGTTGGTCTAAAGCATTACCAATATCACACAACAAAAAAAGCAAGCGCTATATATGAGATTTTAGACGCCCACTGCAATAGAATGGATGACATCGAGGCAGGACTGATCTATACAGTGCTCTAGTCTCGATCGTCGGTGTATGGTGTAAAAGGGGTACAAAATAATAAAATAAAATAAAAAAGCTATAAAAAAAATATTTAAAATGTTTTTTTTAAAAACAAAACATGGCTCATATAGCAATATGCACTTGCACCCAAATAAACCACAAGATAACAGCCCTCCGGAACCGAGCTATGCTCACAGTCCAAGATAGATTTTTATTGGAAGGCCTAACTAGTGAGGATTTCAATGAAAGCGATACAACCACAACCACTCCTAACCTCCACGCTTGCGTTAATGATATGTGTCAAACACCATCAACTTAAATACGCAATCACACGATTATGATCATTTTGATATGGTTTCGGAGCATTCTGACAATTCGGGGTGTTTTGAGGACTCGCACCCTCAGGAAGGGTTTTCAGATAGCGATGTTATGGGTAGAGGCAGTGCAGCAAGGCGGCGGAGTGCAACCCACTATCATACGTCGTGAAACATTTAATAATATTGAGACCAGACAGTTATTAAATCTCCCCAACCCCTCTAACGTATCCGATTGAGCCGATTTCTACAACGGGGTGAACAGCACGCAGGCAGCTCTGGATCAGGTTAGAGCAGAAGCTCTCCCCAGGGAAAACATTCAAGCTAAGTTACAAAGCCCTGGTATAACTGCGAACGCGTCACTGATACTAGATACCGGCGATATAGGGCCCAAAGCGGTTGAATCACTACTCGAACGCCTAGTGCAATCTAACGAACATCTTCTAGCTGACAGTGAAATAGTGTTTGTAGTAAATCTGGTGCGGGCACCCTGCGGAGGTGCAAACCCGCGGCGACCATATGCTAGTATCCTTATCAGACCTGTGTAAAAAATGGCAACACATCTACATTGTGGAGAATGTTGATAACCAGCTATGTTTCGTAATCAATTTAGCCCATCTGATATACCCTGATTACACAGATCAAATGGCGTTAGAATGTGGGAAAAAATTGGAGGCGGATGCGGGTCTTACACCTGACACGGATGTAGCGTTTACAGATATAAGCATATTTGAGAAGCTCGTGCAAAAACAAATCATAGTGTTTAGTCAAGGGAAATATGGGAAAGTGTTAACACCGTTTAAAACCGACAGCCTTAACGACCCTCAGCCGTTATATATGCTACTAATAGACGACCACTATTACGGGGTTAAAAATCCTGCTGTATTCTTCGGCACAAGCTATTTCTGTAATCACTGCCATAAGGGTTATAACAACGTCACAACACATAATTGCCCTAATCTATGCAGTTTGTGGAAAGACTCCAACTGCATGAAACGCCAACCTGATTGGACGTATTGTAAGGATTGTTATAAGTCCTGCAGAACCCCATACTGCTTTGAAAAACACAAGACTGTGTTAGTGTGTGTTAATTCTGCAGTAGGAGCCAGTATGTGTGATCTGAAGAAAAAATGCAAAGACTGCAAATTGACCCATTACGTCACTCGAGTGAATGCAAAACCACACAAATGCAAAGCGCAACACTGCCCGATATGTCGAGCCCCACTACCAGTCAGTCTGAATGCGGAAGAACACAAGTGCTACATTCAGCCTCTACTGCAAAGCACACAACCTACCGATAAAATCATATTTTATGATTTTGAAACATTTACGGATGAACATAATTAACATATACCGTATCTTGTTACAACAATAACGGCAAGGGGGGTAAAATGGTCAGCCAGCGGTGTTAACTGCATTATAGACTTCCTTAAACACATCCAAAAACCTCGCTATATATATCCTATAATATCGTGGCACACAATGCTAAGGGATTTGACTCGCATCTGATTTTACAAGATTTATCTGCTCAAGGGATAACACACCCGACATGACTATGCAGGGGTCAAAAGTTCTACAATTTGTCGACAAGGCTTACAAACAATGTTATATCGACTCATACAGTTTTCTCACCATGGGGTTAGCTAAAATGCCGGCGGCTCTAGGCTTTCAGAATAGTGTTAAAGGGTATTTTTTCCACACAAATTTAGTTTCGCGACAACGCTGAACTATGTAGGCCCCTATCCCGAAGCCGCGGCTTACGGTTTAGAGAGCATGTCAGTACCGGATAGACGCATCTTTGATGCGTGGTACGCCACAACGCAGGGTAAAACGTTCGATTTCCAGAAGGAGGCATACCACTTTTGTATGAACGACATGGCTATTTTGCGAACAGGCTGTCTCAAATTTCAGGAGATTATAGCAGGAAATGGTGTAGACCCATTTAGCTGCATCACAGTTGGAAGGACTTTTTATTGCTCTGAATAGTATGCTGCAACACTGAGTGTTCAGATGCTACACCCGGGTTCCTCACATCATTTTCAACTAGATTACACATATTATCAAAATTAACCGTGGCTGCATTCTCATACGTCTGGGTAATCCCTTTAGCCTTTAACACTGTCTTACCAGCTCTGGTGGTGTATGCATAACTTTTAGATCCGGAAGAGACCAAGGAGTGTATGCTATCACCGGCTATCATCATTATGATAAACGCAGACTGCTAGTTGATGGTAAAACACTGCCTTTTGGTTTTTGAAATATTGATAGTTTGAAAACACAGTGTAAGCTTTTCTTTGATTTTTAAATGATGGCTATATGAAAATAATTAACCTGTTATGTATTTGTAGACAATGTGAAAGACATTTTTAAAATTTTGATTATATGAAAATAATCAGAATGTTATGTATTTGGAAACACTATATAATGTTTTGGTTTTTTTTTTGATTGTGGAAAAATAATTACCCTGCTCTGTATTTTAAAACATTGTGTGAAATAATTTACGCTATCATATTGAGACAAGACGTAAAAAATGTCCAGACGAGCTTAGGCTGCGTGCAAAGATATTCCCCGGGGAACACACGGTAGTCTATCTACCTAAGAAATAAACGCGGATAATGTCTTTACGAGTTAAAAGGAATTTACCTCTATTGAGATCACTAGTTTTTACTGGGTCTAGAGAACGGCAAAAAATATTAGCCACATGCTCGAATGATTTTATCCTATCATTATGCGAGATTGCATTAAATGTTTTGAAAGGTAACGTCCCGCTAACAGCGAAGCATCTTAAGACCTTGCACAGAAGTAAAAACGCAATTAAACAGTTCACAAAGAAGCATGCTAGCGTGAAGACTAAGTGCAAGATTCTAAATCAGTCTGGCGGCTTCTTAATGCCTTTGCTATCAATAGCATTACCGTTCATAACCAGCGCTATCAGTGACGCCGTGAGACGCTAATCATTATAAAAACATCTAAGAAGTTGTACCTGGTAACCCCACATCAGCTCACAGAACTGGCTCGCAGACCTACCAGCTCTGAGAGTATCCGTGAACATTCTGAGAAGACATTGGACCAGAAAATGCGTGCCATACTAGAACACGGTGACATGCCTGATTATGAGAAGATTGCTGCGTACAATCAAGTCTTGCAAAAATACTTGTCTCTGTTAAAACAGGAAGTTAACAAAACCAGAGAGCTGACCCTATCCCTCCCAACCAACCAACCCCCAGATGTAAACACTGCGGGCGTCACAACTAGCGTGACCTCACACGATACAGTCAGGCAAGATGTTATGACGCATACAGCGCCTCGACTAAAAAAAAAAAGTCGAATACATCCTACGACGGCTAAATGATGCTAGAGGGCGCCATTGATCTGGGTGGACGGACTTTGGCGAGTTCATATATAGAGGAAAGCCTGTACGCGGGTCCCACCTGGTAGACTTGGTCCGCTATATAACTGCTAATTACAAGATCCCAGAAGCTAACAGGCCTCTAGGGTGGAGCGAGTTTATATATACACTGGCGGATCTAAACATACCGACCACATTCATTACAAATAA
>JAODOY010006118.1:0-10052 GCA_025399855.1 Forbesichthys papilliferus | reverse complement strand
CACCGGAATAGGGCGGTCTGCTCCTCCAACTCCCCAATTAACAGCAGAGTGACGCTGTGTCCGACCAGACATCTTGATCAGGGTGAATTAACAGCAGTGCAGAGTGCACTGCTTATTACTCGTAGTAAATTGTTTGTATTTTTGTATTTCAACCATTTTTACGTATATTTAGAGATTGGTCCATCCACGTGGCTATTGCATGAAGCAGGCTTGATTACAATTCACGCATTTGTAGAAAGGTGGTCTATAGGCCAGGCCTATGTAACCTATAAGTCTACCATCAACGTCAACTCATTTTGTGTGAACGTTACAAAATAGTTGTGTGTTATGTGACAGGCTTTTCACAGATGTTCCTAAAGCTAATAGAAACAAAGACAATTTAGTTGAACAAGTCATTTTTTTATTCCAAAAACGTTTAAAAGAAACTAAAATATACAACATAACCATCCAAGCACAGGGTTATGAACAGTGGAAATCTGCCTTACAAAAACTGAGCGGATTCTTTCCTTTATCAACAACCTAGTAAAAGAAAAAAAAAATAGACTATATTTATATATTTATAATGTAGCGTTTATGTGCAAGCTTCCGAGCTGACATTCCTATCTTATTTCTCTTGATGGCAATTATGAATAAAACCATAATCATGCAGAAATCCACTTCAAAATGGCCATGAATTACACCCCATTTCCACAAGCCTCCATGATTGTAACCGTGGTTCAAAAAATTATCAAAAATGAGTAATAAAGATGGATGCATGCAGCTTTGGACCACACAGCACAATGAGGCTCCAAATGGAATAACTTTGGATGAGAAACTGGCCAATGATGTTATACTCATGCCTTAGCATCAACACACAGCTGGTGCACGTAACTTATCTGTATCTACAATGCCTATGGTCAAAATTCAAAATGCAGAATGGAACTGCTCAGAGACCAGAAGGAAATAAGTGGAATTGAAAAAGTGTCCAGTCACCGCAATACCTAAGTTGCAGTCTGGGCAGTGGCTCCCTTAACATAACTTGGCCAAAAGGGAAGGGAGAAAATTACACTACAAACACACACTGGTTAAAGTTATCCGTACCTCCAACAAACCCCAATGACGAAGCCCAACATTTTTTAGCCCGTAACCTGTTTCATAATGTAAAATAAAGCTGTCTCAATCCTTCAATAATATTGGCAAACTCTCAAACAGTGGATTTCCACCTATAGGGATTTTCTGGAATTACAATTTTGTCCCCAAATTATCTTATCACTTGTAAGGGCCAACAAGATGATTAAATAGACTTGCAAAAAAGTTTTGAAGTCTCAAATTAACCATGTTCAAATGGGATCAAATGTCTCATAAGGGACATACAGTAAGGCACTTAATAGATAAATTCAACATAGCAGATTTATAACATCAGCGTGTCAAATTAACATACTTGTCTGTCTAGCACTTTGCAGTCAGCAAGACAAGATGGCTGCCCTGCAATTACAGATGCTTGGAATTTGGGTTAAACACAAGACATGCATCTTTGAACACAGAAACAGAACAAAGGTTAAATTAACAAACAAAAGGCATTGAGAGTTGTACTGTACTTGGATCACCGAATGCTGTATGCATTATAAACTATAACAAGCACAATAGTGTTTGCAGTTAAACAAGGTGCTGCCCTCTAGAGTGCAGGACAGGTAAATGTCCATCAAGTTTACCAACATTTAATTATTTTGAAAAAAAAACAACCTAACATTAAGAACTTTTTTCTAATATGACTAGCTACTTCAGATTTTTAAACAAGTATACAAGTGTTACAAATACCAAGGAGATATATATCTATCTATATAAAAAAATGGGACCATCTTAAGGACAAGATTACTGCTTAACACTTGACTAACATGGGCTTTGACCAAACATCTCACTTCAGAGTGAACGGGTTACTGAGAACGGCGATTCAAACGTAACTTTCACTAGTGTGTCGCTGTGTTTTCCAAACCAAAAGTGCTTTCTGCACAGACTTTGATCCTGAAAACCTCCGCTGCAAAGCCAGGTTCACTTTGGCTACCAAATAAAGCCAATCCAACCATGTAAAACCTTTACACCCTTCATTCTGCTTGCCCGCAGTAGCTAGGTCATTGTGAACAGGCATGTTCAGTGCAGGTGTCAAGGTTAGCAAGCAAGTTAATGTCTCTGCAACAGAATATTTAATGTGCTGGTCTGTGGCGAGGACTGTCTTCAGTCTCAGGCTGTAATAGAAATGTGACATTTGCAGGCAAGGCAAACAGCCAAGCTTGGTCAACAATGAAGCAACTAAGCAAGTCTTTTTTTACCATGCTTTGCACCTCATACCTTCTAATGCTATAGGTATTTATGTTGCTGCATTTGCTCATTACTCATACAGAACATATTATGCTTAATCTAAATGTCGTTGAAAAGCGGCCCTGTTAGCACGAGCTTAAAAGAAACAGGAGCGACATTTTTATGAATTAGAGGGCTTCGACCATTGGTTCTCAACCATGTCTCAACAGTATGTGGGTTTTTAGTCTGACCAGGAACTCCCACCAGCTGCATTCACTGCAGACACACCTTCGACCAGAGAGCGAGGACCTGCGCAGGACAACCAGCTGCAGTGCATGCTGGGAAACAAGACTACTGGGTCACTGTGGTACCTGCCTGGGAAGTGGCTGGTTTATAGATCGACGACAAGGAGAAATGTGTCTCGTTAGGGGCGTAGGCCCAGCACCCACAAACCGACAGGTAGTCCCAGTGAGATCAGCGACGACTATGAAATCTGGATATGAAGGTGAATGCAAATACTGCAGAAAAACAAAAAACAAAGGCGGCGTTTCCCAGGGTCCTGAACATCCTATGGTAAACAAAAGGAGCGTGAACGGTTTTCTCTGCGTCACAAACCCGGAACAACCCTGGCCCAGCCGCGTCGAGGGTTTTAAAAAACAAACAAGCACAACAACTTAACGTTCTAAAGTAGACTGAACAAGGAGGAGTCTCGGGGAGAGACGGTGGGTCGAACGGAGGAGGAATAACAGCCGTGCACAAAGCGTGACCTTGGAGCATCACTTTGGAGGGGGGGAGGGAGGAGGGCCGAGTTCCGTTGTCCCTCCCGTTGTCCTCGTTCCCAGGTCGACCTCCTGGAGCCCCCCCTCCACCCAGGGACAGCATGCATACATCCTTGTGGCTCCGCAAGCAGAGACGTCTGACCAATGCCCTCCTCCACACACACACACACACACACACACACACACACACACACCCTGTGCCCCCTCTCCTTGTGCAGCTAGTGGCTGACCAGGCCCTGGAGCATCATCATTAGGCGCCGCGCCCGCTTGGCGATGGCGCTGTGGGGGTCCTGCTGCAGGAAGGCAAACAGCTTGGGCCGCACCTGGGAGAGCACGGCCGACATGTGGTCTCTGGTCAGGGGGTCTCCGTGGTCGAGGTTCATCACCGCATCCTCCAGGTAGCTGCACGCGTGCACACACACACACACACACACACACACACACACACACACACGGAAACAAGTGAATAAATAAAACATAATACAACAGATTCCAGTTCTGCTGCAAGCCGCCACTCACGTAGAATTGCTGCCCGAGCGTGAATGTGGAGAGGGCGTGTGGGAGCATGAGTAGAGCACAGAATAGGTACTCACAACTCCACGGGCGCTCTCTCGCAACTACTGACGCCACGAAGCGTTCCACCAGTGTTGTTCTGGTGGTAGAATGTTTCAGGCAGGCAAGGAAAAGGACAAAGGACTATTGACCAGTCAGACAGCACCTGCCTGCCACGTTATCAACCAGAGGGGGCCCTGAAGAGCACGCAGGAAAGTCAAAAGGTAAGAAATGAATGAAGACAGAGTGGGGGGCAGCCGCTGCGACTGTTTGCCGCGCCTCGGAGAAAAGGGCAAACCTCGAGCTCTTTCCGGACCCAAATGAAAACAACTCTGTCAGGGTAACTAATGCGTCATGGGTCAGTGCCTTTATCCGTTTAAGCGGCTGCAGTGGCACGAAGAGGCTAGGTCTGTCGCCACGTCTCAAAGCGACGTAGCAACAACTTGTCAGCACCCCCTGCGTATTGCCAGTGCTCCTCTGTACGTGCATGCTAGCTCAGATTCCCCACCCCGGGTCTTTCAGCGGCCGGGCAGAACCTCAGCTCCTGGTTTCATCGTATTAGCGAGACAACACAAGGTCACCCAGAGTCAACTGGCATGGTGCACGTCCGTGCGATATGAATGGACATTTCTATAGCGCCTGGATTGTCTAATCCTCCCCCCTTACACACACACACATCCCTGTAACAGTGCCAAACCATATTTTTCTCTTTTCAAAGAGCACTTTTACGCCCTTGTTCAAAAGCCACATTTTGGGAGGCATTAAAAGGAGGTATATTAAAGTTAATGTCTTGTAGTAATTTGACTGCAGCCTATTTGTTTCCAACTTTGTCCATGTGCTTTGGAAAATGGCCCACTAATTTGCCCCGAGTCCCCGCGCTACTAGCAGCATTCTTGTCAGTGTGCACCAGCAACGCACCCTTTAAAAAAAAATAAAAAAGGCAGCCAATGCCCCTGCAGCGCAAACCACAGCACAGCGAGATAATGAGAAGCCCGGGCTCTTTCCACAAGCACTATTTATTCCCCGGCTGTGCGGCTTCTATGGATCTTTTTCCGAGGTACGGTCTATCACATGGTGGAAAAGACTACGTCTAATTCTGCTCTAGTCCCAATGCACAGAGGAGTTATACCAAACAAACAAACCACACACAGTCACTCAAATGCCCTACAGCAGCATTGCTATTGTGCAGCAATGACAAGCAGACATCTCCCAATCAGACACAATATCAATATAACCTGCAGCCCCCTCCGAGCAATTTGACTGGCATCTATTTTGTCATACAGTAGGTTTAGCATGTATTCACCTCTGCTGTAGGAGGGCTGGGTCCCCCGGTGCAAACTGAAATCAGTATGCCCCTACCACACATCGTACAACAATGAACTACCCTGCTCATTCATCACTACACATTAAACAACAGTGTATTCAGAATGTACTACGGCACCGGCAGACCATTCTAGCTTGATACCAAGCCGGGGAATACGATCACCAATTACAGGATATCCAGGAGGGGCGTTCCGACAGCGAAAAAAGAAAAAAACGTTACAGTCAAACGTTTCCCTCCTTTGTTTCCTCTCCCCACTGCCGCAGCGCCTCGTAGCGCTCTTGTCCTAATAACTAGCCTGCTGCCCTCATCTGTCACCCACGGCGCTGTGCAGATGGTGCAGAGGCTCCAGAGGGCCAGCATTAGCAGCAGCACTATCAAATCTGGTCCACGCAGGTCATGCGAACACACTGGGCCGAGCTGTGAGGGGACCGTGCTCACCCGGAGCAAGGGGGGGAGGAGAGGGGGGGGGTGAGCGGGCCACGAGGGAGCAATGGAACGAAACGAGGAGCGTCCTATTAAAAAGGCACAACTGGAGCAGAAGCAGCGCACGATACATATAGCGCCCCCCCCCCCCACACACACACACACACACACAGAGATCTCAATCTAGTGTTAACTGACACACACCCATGTATTAAGGCTTGGCTGGACCATCCAGATGGTAAAGGTCAGTGTGTGTGTGTGTGTGTGTGGGGGGGGTTCAGCGCCATGTAGCAGTGGAGAGTATTGCAGGTCCAGCTACAACACACTGTTACCTCTTCTCGGAGAAGCGGAGAGGGTTGTAGAGGGCTGCTTACAGCTCAGGTGTAAGTGTCTAGATGCTGCGATGCGGTGTGGTGTGTGAGGTGTAATTATGGGTTTGCCAGCGCACACGCATATTGCATTCCGCAACAAACCACACTGCAATGAAATTGATCATTTCAAGGAAGGTTTTATAGCCTGGCAGACTTCTGTATGTAATTTAAAATAGATATAGAATATATATTTTCCTCTGAAAACGTTATCCGCTTTAACTGCAGGCATAAAAACATCCCTAGGGACTCTTCCCAATGCATCTTTCTAATCTCAGTCAGACTAATGAAGGCATTCTGCTGACCCAACGTATCTACTAACTGTCAGTTAGTGGATATTTTATCCTGAAATAAGGCACCAGACTAAAATCTTGAAACATTTTCAAGACCAACTCATTCAGGAAACGTTTTTATATGCCTTGCTTGAGCATTATTAACCAAGATTATGCACATGACAAGACAGGGATTTCCCTATGGGATTTCCTTGTTGTTTGGGCAGCAACAAGCGGTCTTTTATAAATAATATTTTGTGTCGGCACAGATTGTTTCCAATGATCGATGTTGGTGTAACTAAGAGATGATCTGAAATACATATTTTTACATGCTTTTTTGAAAGCGTTTACTCTATTAGCGTTATAATTTGGGAGCCAAGACAAGGGTTTCCCTATGGGATTTCCTTGTTCGGGCAGCAACAAGCGGTCTTTTATAAATACCATTTTGTGTCGGCACAGATTGTTTCCTATGATCAATGTTGGTGTAACTAATATTCGCCTGGAAGAAATATTAAAAAACGTGTACACTCCATTAGTGTTCTAAATCTAATGAGCAAGGCATGGCACTTACGTATAGTGGGGCTTCGCATGTGCAGCCAACGCACACAGACCCGTGCGTCCGACAGACCAGCGCAGAGGTATTAATACGCTATCGGCCAGGACGTAGGTCCAACGCAGAAGCATACACCGGCCTTTAGTGTGGGTGCGCTGGGTGATGTAGGTGATGTGACAGGCACGGCGCGCTAACCCTAACCTCAGCTATACGTGGTGTTATGGCACATCCGTGTGCAGTCAGGTGACGAGCGCCGTTCACTGCCCCCAATACAGCTTACCCATAGTTTTTGTACTTCTGTGCTGGCCCTGGCTGTTAACATCTTTGCAGTACCCGACTCTCTGTAACGCCCCCCCCCCATGCCCCTTATCCATTATAATGGGATACATGGCTGAAATTATCATTAGTTGTATTTTTTTTTAAAGTCCCCCCCCCCGTACAGTCATAGACCAAAATCTTTTTTTTTTTAAACCAGACTGTTAAAACATGTTAATGCTTTTGCTGTCAAGTCAGACATTTTAACATTGTAGTCTATGGGGATTGACTCCCTTTTGCGGCCGTTCCAGAGAGCGGCAGGTCTTGGCACTCCTGCGTTGCATCCATGCCTCAGCACCGGAAGCTGGCTCACCTGATCTTGAGCTCGGTGCGCGTGGCCAGGTTGGAGGAGAGCTGCTGGATGAGAGACAGCAGCACCGGCTGGCTGAGGGGACATGGGTGCTGACCGAACAACTGCTGGGAGTCGATGGTCTCACAAACGTACAGCACCAGGTTCAGGTCTGTGGCCGAGAGAGCCTGGGAGGGGGGGAGGGAGAGAGAGATGGAGAGTTGTGGCTTGTGTAAGTGTGTGTGTGGGTGTCCTGTGTGTGTGTGTGTCCTGTGTGGGCGTGTGTGTGTCCTGTGTGGGCGTGTGTGTGTCCTGTGTGGGCGTGTGTGTGTCCTGTGTGGGCGTATGTGTGTCCTGTGTGGGCGTATGTGTGTCCTGTGTGGGCGTATGTTGTGGGCGTATGTGTCCTGTGTGGGCGTGTGTCCTGTGTCGGCGCGTGTCCTGTGTGGGCGCGTGTCCTGGGTGCGCGCGTGTCCTGGGTGCGCGCGTGTCCTGGGTGCGCGTCCTGTGTGTGTGTGTGTGTGTGTGTCCTGGGTGCGCGTGTTTGTTTCCTGTGTGTTTCCTGTGTGGGTGGGCAGGTCACACTACCTGCTGGAAGGCCTGGTTCAGCTGGCCCTGCTGCAAAAGCAGCAGGATGCCAGCCTGCTGGCTCTGGTAGTCCAGGTGGGCCGAGGGGACGGGCGTGCCCGCCGCAGACCTCATGGCCTGCATGATGCTGGAGGTGACCGCCGCCTGCTGATCCTTCATGGCCTGGCCCACCTCCACCTTCACCACGCGCTGCACGTGGCTCAGGATGGATTCCTGCAGGCTGCAGCCAGGAGCAGGGAGGGTGGAGGAAGAGGAGAATCGTGGGGGAGGAGAAGAGGGCGGGGCAAGAGGAAGGGAGAGTTGGAGGATCAGAATGAGAGAATCCCGTTATCGCACCGTAGAGGGATGTAACGCGAGCGAGCCGTTCAACCTCTGTCGTTACTATTTTACCTTGACTGATGTGGTCGAAAGAAATCCACATCTATTGTTAGTCTCTGCCCAGATATGCACTAGCTACACCAAACTCCCAAAATATTGGCTAAATAGTTGCCAATAGCCAATGAAGTGTCAATTTCTTTTCAAGATTTCAAACACTTTGCAGGAGTTAAGTTGGCCAACTGTCACTTGCACTAATCTATACGCCCCAGAGGCCATGAAATTAATTGCAGAGGGAACAAGAGTCTTGATTGAATTTATGTTCTTACATTAGCCCCAGGATTAAGCTCTGCTTGCTCCCACCATCCAATCCATTACATGCCTGCTCAATAAACAGTGACTTACGCTAGGACTTCTGGCAGGGACGTCTGCTGCCATGAATATCTGATATTCCAAATATCAACTTGGGTTGTCAGCCAAGCGTTATACAATCTATTACAGCATAGGTGATCAATCAACTCACAAGTACACGATTTAGGAAAACACTTCACATTGTGTCGTTTTATGTCAATCAAAATAGTTTTCTATTCCTGCACAATACCAGATAGACAGCTATTTGTTTTGTTTTTTACATACAAGTAGTTTTCAGTCATTTCCAGGCAGATGAAAAGAATGAGAATTAACAATTTTGTCACATACTTTCCCACCATCATCTGGATCTGGTGCTGGACCTCAGTGCGGACGCTCGCAGTGATGTTATTGGCTAGCTGGTCATTGGCGCTCTGGAGGTTGTCGATCATCTGCTGGAGCTGGCCAATCACAGGGTCTCTGGCCTCCTGGTCTTTCTGCTTCCTGCTCTTAGCGTGAACCTCTAGCTGCTGGAGGTCTAAAATGGGGTAGGTCACAATTTACACATAAGCAGGGTTCCCACTGTCAAATTCCTTGACTTTTACCTGAATTTGCATTACCCATAATGAATGGAAAAACAGCAGAACAATGTTTGCGTACAAGGCAAACATTTTACATTTTGTGTAGGTACAACTCATGTAATTATCAGACCAATAGTTTCAAGATTTGTTCAGACATCTCAAACTATAATACAATAACATTCAAATAAAATGTAAACATGCTGCAAACAAAATTTCCTGATTTTCGATGATTTGACCCTCCACAAAAAATAGAATTCCCTGACTTTGTGTCATAAACTAAATTCCATGATATTCCAGAAATGTCATGACCAGTGGGAAACCCTGCATACGGAAGTTGTAGAAATACCTCAAAATACATGAAAATAAGCACACCAAGGTCATAAAACAAAGCTCCATTCAACAGAACCTCAGAAAATGTGAAAGCAAGGTCCATGATTACAGCAAATCTTGTCACAGAAAACCTTCAACTTGTCAAAACAATATTCAAGCCTGCTCATACAACACAAGTCTTCACGGCTCATAAAGAAATGATGCACATTAGAAGAAATCCTTGGAAACAATAAAAACCCTCTAACTGGCAGTTGCAATGCCAGCGATGAGCTACATCACAAAGTACATTTCATTTGAGCAATGCCAGTCAAAGAGTCAGGGCCCCACCAAGCATGCAGGAGATTATCTATTAAAAGACTTGGTGATGATCATTTCATTTGGCTTCCAGATCAACGATCCTTGGACTCATTTAGTAAAGCTGAATAACAAAACGCTCGCAAAAACTCCAAGGCCACCCGAACAGTGAATGAACTACTCAAAATAAACTCCCGACAAGAGATGTGAAATAATCATTCTAATCTTAGCCTTTTCCCTCAGGTTGGCCAGGTGCCAAGGACCGCCGTGACGTGAATAACCCCATATGACAAGGATGTGAATGAAAGTATTTTGATTAATTTCTGCATGGGGGAAAAAAAACTAAAAACATTTTAGAGAAATAAGCTGCTGTTGCTCGGGAAAGGGAAGTTTGGGGTCCCTTGCTGGAGCTGCTGCCCCCGCGACCCGACTCCGGATAAGCGGGAG
>JAODOY010006117.1:0-10052 GCA_025399855.1 Forbesichthys papilliferus | reverse complement strand
GTTCATTTATTTTAAACTTCATATATTTTTACTATTAACCTTTTAAATGTGCATTTAATTATTTATTAATATATTTTTATATATATATATTTTTTAAATAATATTTTTTATTTATTTATACAGTGCTCTGCTTCTAGTGTTTCCTCAGAGCAGATTTGAGTGTTATGCTATGTGTGTGGTGGGTAAAACTAACTTTTTTCATTTTGTTATTATGGGGTATTGTGTGTAGAATTTTGAGGAAAAAAGTTTTAATCCATTTTGGAATAAGGCTCTAACATAACAAGATGTGGAAAAATGTAAGCGCTGTGAATACTTTCCAGACGCACTGTATGTGACTATTTACAGAGCCAGGGCTAAATTTCAGATTATTTTTTCAACATGCTCAAAGAACAGCAAAATAGCAAAATAGCAAAATGCGAGGAGGTATTTGGTGAATTTGACTAAATGTGTTTTACTGTAGAATGTCGCGGTTAAGAAAATGCGCATGCGGTGATTTAGGTTGGCCCAATACCACGGTATTATCGTCATTATTTTGTTTTGAATGGTCAAGTTCGTGGCGCAGAGCTTTCGAAATAGTGTGATTCTAAGGCATTTATAGGCAACGCAATCTCAGGCCGTGGTAAGACAGCATACGCTTTCAAAGCTTCGTTTCATTTATATATCGTAACTGTGCAATGTGTTTTTGTGTACTGTCGCACACGCACGTGCTGTGAACAACGTGACATGAAGAAAGCAGGGCATGCGCATATAAACATGTTTAAACCATATCTATAATTTAGCGCTACACTTTTAATTAATGATAATTTTAACATCAAAGTAATTACCTAATTCAGATTTACCGGCATGTAAACAAAGTCGACGAGAAGTGTCTCATACTTATTGAAGTTTAAAGAGGTCGCTAAATCAGAATGTGTCCATTCCTCAATTTATAATTCTTCAAATGGTCCACACGATCAAAATAAAACAAATGAATCCAAGTGATTGTTCTCCTGTGCAGCCGATAGCTCACATAATTTGTCAAATGAAGACGTCACTTTTACCTGACAAACAATTGCTATACTATGTTTTTTTGTGTTACCTGGCTACAAAATATAATTTTTAGTTTTTACTTTTTTTCGTTCAGCTATGTCTAATAGACTTGTATGTGAAAGGCACATTGTCTATGTGTTTAAAATATGCGCCAGTTAACTAGCAGTGCAGACAGAATTAGCGATTGCTCGTTAACTGTCTATAAAGAACGAAAGAGGTATAGATAATATGCATACTGGCTTAAATAATACATTTAGTAGTATTTACCATCATTTTGTATTTTTCTAAAGAAATTAACCACAGAAAATGAAATATGTGAAACCTAAGCAATTCATGTTATTATATACAGTTCATGATAGTCTATCTCATGCACACACATACACACACACACCTCACAGCAATGCACAAAAAAACACAGAATGCACAAATATCAAGTGGTGTAATTAGAAATTGGAGCATAAAATGCACCAATCCAATGCAGCAGATATGGCTATATTAAGGTTATTTGTGTTTGTACCTGAATCTTCCATCAGTCCTAATTGCACTTAAATGCTCTAAATTGGTTTAGTTTCGACATATATTTTGTATATAATTTAGGCAATACAAATTTAGATTTTTATAAAATAAACAAATTTGTTGTTTATTATATTATGACATTTCCTATTTTCTCTTTTGTATATATGTACTATTACTATTTAATATAGCAAAATATATTATATTCATCCATGAATCGTTGGAATAATCGGTAGATTACTTGATTACTAAAATAATCGATAGCTGCGGCCCTAGTTGTCTTTTTACATTTTTATAAGGCAGCGTCCAGTTAACAGAACGGCTTGATATAAGTTGTATGTATATATATTTCCTCTCCGTGTTTATTTTAAAATATATAGATGCTCAAAGTCTCTTGTCAGTGTAATCCAATCCAATGTCATATGTAAGTAGGCTACCATGACAGCTACTGTAGCTACAATCTCTAGATTAAAAGTAGGGTGAAGTGAACATAAGCGTCTTCGTGGCGCATGCATACGGAGCTGCATCTGTGAATATATAGGCCTATATCATCCATCAGTAACTGTCCATATATAATCGGTCGTGGCGGTCAAGCTGAAAACCATCCGACTCCGGTAACTAGACAGTTAGTTGATTGTTGCATCTCCTAAATGTACACAGGCTCTCCACTCACCTGAGCTGGGCCAGGATAATCTGCAGAAACCCCAGGGCAGAGTTGAGCTCCGACTGGTGACAGGCAGGTAGCAACCAATCGAAGCCCTCTCCCAGCAGCTTCTCCTCAGACAGGCAGAGGCTGCCACTGGTTTGGAAGACTTCTGCTACGCCCTCCAGGAAGGAGGCCAGGGGCCCCCAGAGGGCCAGCCTGCGAGAGGCCTCAGTGGTCTTTTTGTAGAACTCCTTGGCTGTCTCATTAAAGGAGGAAGCCAGCCAGATGGTCTGGGCACCCACATCCAGACCTCTCTCCTGGGAGTGAAGATCGGCTAGTGTGAAAACCAGCACGATACACAATATACACCTCATGGACATGTTTGAGGTGTGATTTACACAAGTGTGTCTTAAAATGCAGACTGGAACCCCCCAAATGGGTCACATGATGCTTCTGGGAAGTCCCAATAGTTTTAAAAATATATTTTTTTATCTGTTTTCTATGTTAGATAAAATAAGATTGGAAAGACTGGAAACTGAAATAAATTATTTACAAAGAATGTAGTTTAATAAATAAACCAATAAACCAACCTGGTAGAGAAGGAGCAGGGCTATGTGTCCCCTCCAGACCAGGGTGCGATGCCCCAGAGGACAGTTATGAGGTAGCAGGCTGAGCAGCTCACAGGCCCGACTTGCCACGTCCTCCAGCTCCACCTGCCTGGCGACCACTGTGAACAGCATCAGGAAGTTCATAAGGCCTGCCTCGGACAGCTCCTGCATCTTCTTCTGGGAGAACTTGGAGTAGATTCTGGGAACCAAGGAGAAGTTGTTTATGCAGAAGAAGAAAAATGTATTAATAATATGCAGAATGTAATGTAATTTAGCAAAGGGCTGGGTTTGGTATTCAAAAGTGATTTGATTTGTTTTCCACCCCTCCAAAATTATTCAAATTAAGAGATTGAGGAGGACACACACAACTGCCTACAAGAGAGAGAGAGAGAGAGAGAGAGAGAGAGAGAGAGAGAGAGAGAGAGAGAGAGAGAGAGAGAGAATCTCAGCTCGCTCTAAGCTCCTGCGGGCACCACAAAGAAATGCCTTTAAAGATCATGTTAAATGTCAGAGACACTCAGATACGCAGCAGTGGGCGCTTGGTTACCCTCTCCACAGCAAACCAATTTAGTGCAACACCAGAGAGATCAATACTCGAACACACACGCGCGCACACACACACACACATTCATACCTTTAGAGGCTGACTTATCCCACTCTCATGCAGCCTACACAGTTGAGTGAGACTACTGCTTGGGTCAAGATGCACGATTAACAGCATCGCAATCAAAACCGCAATGTGGCGTTGTTCGATTATGTAACCACAAAAGCCTGCGATTATTTGTAAATAATCTTCACGCACTGCATGCATGACAACCTGCGTGTATTTGCTGGATGCAAGAGCAACACCCATCATAAAGATGACGTCAGATATTGAGATATAGGTATCCAGTCAATTTAGTCCCCCTTGCCTTGAGATGCGCAACGTGTTATAAAAACCCTGCTAACCTGGGGGAGCTCTTTATTTACTTTGCATTGTGTGAAGCCGGACTGTTCATTTTTTTTCTCCTTAACGGCTTGGTTAAGATTTCCGTGTTTGGCCAGATAGACAACTCCATGTCTTCTTCTGTTACATATAATTATTTTGAAAATGGATACAAACTAGCATGAGAGGCTGTGTTGATGCCAAACATGTGAAAAACATGGTTGGACTGCCCCTCCTGAGAATAGGTAGATTTCCCGAGTGCCCCGTCAAAGTTACGACTGCTATGTCCGTGGCACCATGCATAAAAAAACAACAAAACATAATAGCCTGCGTTCAATTGGCTGTGTTCGCTTTAAACACAGCCTTAATCAAATACCTGTTTCACGTGAGCAATCCAAAAGGGGTGAGGTTTGTAAAACCAACAAAAAAATTATAATAAAAACGTGATGATCTCCACATAGAGATATGTGGAGATCAACATGTTTTTATTATAATTTTTATAATATGGTTAATTCCATTGAATTGCTTAATAGCCTACATACAGTATTTCAAAATACATGTAGGCCTTTTAATTCTGTTTTGTTTTTTCTTTGTTAATTGACGTAAGTGGTTTGATATGACCTTCTACCACTACATGTCATACTAGCATACCAGCATCAATTAGCTGCTTACTGTAAGATGTACATTAGGTACTCCTCTAGCTTATATAGTTAGCCTAGTGAAACCATAATGATCTTGAAGCTTCAGTTTGACTATGCCATGAGAATCAGTCTAGAGAGGCTTCAAATAATGGTGGCTATGTCCAACTTACCATTCAGTGTCGTACCAATAGTTACGGGCATTATTTAGGTGTGACAGCGAAAGCTACTTGAAAACAATGATAGACAGACGATTCAGCCAATCAACTTCTAATTATTTTTTTTTAAGTTAAAACCGTTTTGATGGATGGTTTCCCAGATGGACAGATGGTCTATAAATACATGTGGCATGTCAGGTTACTATATTGTATATTTACATACAGTATTTAATACTATAGTACAGAGCACTTTTAAGCTTTGATAACAAATGAAACTATAGCTGCTTGCTATACCGCAATCGCAATATTTGCCATACTAGTTATTCGTATAGAAGATGTGCACACATCCACGCACTGACGTCAGTCGGCAAGACATGCGCTGCTATTTGTGTGTGTTTGTGTGTGAGAGTAACAGACACTCCAAGCTTATTCTATGAATTAAATACTAATACAAGCTTATTCTGTGAATTAAATACTAATAGATTCACATGCAGCTCCATACTGCCTCCCAGGGGCACTTCACCAGTAGGTGTGTCAGAAAATATCGATACACCGAGTATAGCGATATTACAGTGCGCGATACTGTATCGAATCACGGTATCGAAAAAAAAAAAAAAAAAAAAAAATTTTTTCTCTCTAAATGTTTCCCTCAATTTATATGTAAAAGGGATCATGTAAAAATACATTAACCTCAAAAAAGAGGAAAGATGCTTGTTACCAGATATAGCTTAAAGCTAATTTCCATCTGCAATCCCTTTAGTTATTTTTTGCAGGTGCCAAACATTAGCACTGCTATGACAGTTTTCCACAAGCTAGAAATCGCAATATGTTGCCTTGCTTACAGTGTCACAATATATCGAATCGTGTACCCTATATGATACGTATCGCCACGTTCGTGCCAATACACAGCCCTACCCACCAGTTTAAATAACTCTGAGACATAGGCGTACAGGCTCTCCGAAACCAACACTAACCAATCAAGTATGAAGCAAAGTGTGTCCAGAACAGACATTTCCAAGAAAAACTGACTATAGGGTCTTTATTCTGATGGAAGAAAGTGGCTAAAACCACACACCTTGAAAAGGCTGATTTGGACTTTAAACGACTTTAATATGGTTTCTAATCTACAAATGCTTGGTGAAATTGGCCCTCTCCTAAAATGTAATGAAGAACATTGACAATGAGATTGAAGTGCAAAGGACGGCAATGAGAAATGAGAACTGTCATTATTCCCATAGATGCACAGGCGATAAATAACAAAAAGCACATAGGCACATAGTGATTCTTGGGGCTCTCCAAGTCAGTTTATTCTGGACAGCTTTCCCCCTGCAGGCTAACAGACGCTCAGAACTCCTGGCAGTTTGGGAGAGCGACACGCTCCAAGCTGATCTCATTATGGCGGGAGGACGCTGGTAGCACAGCCAGAAGAAGGCGCTCTGCCCAACCAGTGTAGGGGCCACTGCTACCACAGGGGTGGGGGGTGGTATTAAGCATGCCGCTATTCTGCCTGGTGTGAGGGCTGCCAGCACATGCACGCACGTGAATACACACACACAAGCAGTAGGGGTAGCAGGTGGTGTACATCTGAGACACCTGTTTTAGAGGGGAGTCTGTGCAAATATCGGAGATGCACTGGGACACTAGGGCACACCTGGAGCATACACACACACACACACACACACACACACACGCACACACACGCACACACAAAACCAGAAATACTCAAGATCCTGGAGCAGATACTAGTGGGGTTTTTTTAAGTGAGGTGGATGATCTCTCCATCCTGCTTACCGTCCCTTGATCTGCCTGCGGGGGGCGCTGCCCGCCCCGTCCTGGCCCAGGCCTAGGGCAAGCACTCTTAGAAAGATATGGAAGGAGGTGTTGGAGCGGTAGAGCTGTCCGTGGCCCGGGGAGTGCAGCGGCGCTGGTTCGCAGCAGCAGCGGGCCTGCTCCAACAGAGCCAGGGGAGTCTTGCACACGCTGGCCACGCCTGACACCCCAAGCCAGGGCACGGCAAACGAGGCGCTCTGGTGGCAGCATACAGGGACCAGATGAACGGACAATATTTGCCGGGTACACTTACCTCTCGGTGTGTTGGTAAAGATGCACACACCGAGAGGCTTGGCATCTCTGCAGTGGGCAGATAATGTTTGTTTTCTCTGATGGACACAAGAAGGGTAAGAGTTGTACAAGAACCTACAAAACTAACTAAATGGGGATTCATCACTTCCAGTTTCAATACTTTGTTAGTGCTGCAATCCTACACTTTTCCAGTTTACTGTATGTTGGAAACACATAAGGTGATGACTTACAAATCAATATATATGGACAGTGTGTGAGTAGTGGGGGCGCTTCTACTCTGTATGTATGCCAATCTTCTCTGGAGAATCAACCTCTGCTGTTTGACATATAGAGTAAATCCACCAGATTATGAACAATGCTTTCATGAGTGGGCAAACTACTGGGCCAAATGGTTTGACGCATGTGTAATACAGAGACTATTTGAACGCAGCAGCTCATGTGGTTTGTACTTACCAGGTTTTTGCTGTAATAGTCCCACAGGATGGAGACAGCACTAGTACTAGCCTCCCACAACAGACACAAGCTAAGACAGCAGTGCACATGCATCCTGATTTGTTCTTCCTTCAGCCCGCCCTGTTAATACACACACACACATATAAGTGCATGCTCCAAATATTGGACCCGATACAAAATTAACCAAAGCAATTTTCATCCGACCCGATTTGCATAAATTAAAAACCCATTAATTAAGATCCGTTTCGAAAGGACCAGACAACAAACCCAACAACCACAGTACAGTGCCTGTACTGCCTGAAAAGTAAAAAAATGTTTTGTTTTAACGGACTCATACCCGTTCGGGTCCAAAAGAACCACTGAGTACCGAAAGAATAAACAGAACCTTAAAATTGTGTCGCAACATGTTGCCATCAATGGTCAAGGAACAGTGCAGAAAAGTTGGCTGAGGAACGCACAGGTTTCCACACTCACACTGCCATCAAATGATATAAAGCAGCAAATAATTTTGGTCAGATTTGAGTTAATAATTTAGACTAACCAATGGAAGCCAAGGCTGGACCTATTCAATGTTTCCATTTGTAATTCTTATCACGGACCATGATCAGATTCGCAAGCAAGTAAAAGTATAAGCAAGTTGCCACCGGCGCCACTGAACCTGCTGTTTCGTCAAACCATGACAAAAACATTCTGGTTTTTTTTTCTCAGTTTCAAAATGTTGTAATTGCTTTTTTTTATATTAAGCTACATATTGTAGAACATTGTGGTTTATATTTTAGATATTCTATTATGGATATATATATATATTAGATCTTATTGCTTAACAGTGAAAACACTGGAAGACCAGTGGAAAGTTACAGAAAGAAAACAACATCAATGTCAGGCGTGTGGCACAAGTTGGTCTCTGTGACGTCGGCTCAGCCTGACAACACCTTAGTTACCAGGCAGGCATGAGAGGTCATCTTCACCCGAGGACTAAAAGATGTTTAACAGTTTAGATATTCTTACAGAAGCTTATTTGTGTGTCACACTATTGTAAGAATTAGACTGTCTTATCCGTGACAAAGTGCTGAGTCAGCATGGAGCAGGGAAACAGATAATGACACTTTAACGAACAAACTGTTAGTAAACAAGAGATAGGATGTAGGGGCCTAAAGAGTGTGTTCACAGATACCTTCCCAGCAACCACGCCTAGCAGGAGGAGAGAAGGGACGTGGAGCCCCAGGATTGGGAGAGACGCACAATCAACATCTAGGCCCAGTTTGGACATTTTCACTTAGGGGTGTACTCACTTTTGTTGCCAGCGGTTTAGACATTAATGGCTGTGTGTTGTGTTTGTTTGAGGGGACAGCAAGTATACACTGTTCTACAAGCTGTACAATCACTACTTTACATTGCAGAAAAGTGTAATTTCTTCATTGTTGTCACACACACAAGATATGCTCACATATTTGGAAATATGTGAGGGGTGTACTCACTTTAGTGAGATACTGTATACAAAAAAAATGCAATATACCGTTAAATGACACTAACACTACAGAACTTTGACCCAAATTACCTACAGTTCTGTATCACCACCACATTCATTAGATACAATTGATTTTTTGTGTGTGTGTGTGCTAGCTTCTCAAATAATTCGCCCTTCATGATGGGAATAATAAAGTCTATCTATAAGATGTCATTTAATGTCCATAATTAAATATAAATGAACGTATCAAGATGGATTATTTTAATATAGTCTGTAATTTACATGCAGGCTGGGGTAAGAAACTCACTTTCCAGCATCCAGTACAGACAGTAGGGGTTTTATTTTTTTTAATTTCATGACCATTATGTGAGAAAATAAATTGTTTGAATTTCTGTCATTAATAATTTATAATATTTTAATTTTTGTTATGGTAAAACGAGCAAGAGAGACAGAAATCCCCACAGACTTCCTGGTGTAGATGGCGCAGAATAATTTGCTACATTTCTAATATTTTTCTTTTAATGCATTTTTATTATTGTACAATCATATATAGAAATTTTACATGTGTGTGTCCTTTTATGTTTTGGTAATGAAACTTACCTTTCAAATAATAGTATTGCATTTGGTTAGAGACTATGTTAGCCATGTGATGAGCTAAGGAAAAGTTAAGATTGCGTATGTAGTCAGAGCCACTACGGAGAGCACATGGACAGCACACGATTTCTGCTATCAATAAATATTTGGTTTTAACAACTCTTACATTTCTGGACAGAAGACGCACGTGGTATGTGATTGTTTGTTGTTAATCCTCTTATATTAACACTTCATTCTTTCGTTATACTTTTGTTTCAATAATAATTTTACAAGATAATATAAATAACAATGAGTGCAATAGAGCATCGATGTTTGTTTTATTAGACGGTAACAAATAATATGTAGTATGTAATGTGTTAAAACACACGATTATTATTTACAGTTTTTCACAGTGTTTGACGGTGGCAAATTAAACATATCAAACATCAGTGGGAGCGTGGACTTTTCTGTACGGGAAGAATACCTTTAGGAACAGTTACACCTGGAATGATGCTAACTGGCATATCATTAGCACAATGTTGCTCACCTGCTTCACTGGGACAGGGAGGGGTAAAGCTATGGGGAGACTGGGGTGCTGCTGACTCATCTGTTGTTAAGTTTGCTAAAAGGGGCAGGGACAATGATTTAATATGAATATCTTGCTAAACCTTTCCCTGCACTGATTACATGTTGATGAAATGCAGGCTAACACTAGTATGTAGCTAGCTATCTTATTTCACGATGGACATTAAGCAAACAGCTTAATACTACTGGTATTAACTTGTGAATGATACCACTCAGACTATAAGGCTACCCAGCTTTCTTGGTAAAAAACTTGGTTACAGATTGACACCCTTATCTTTGTCTTTCTCCACTCTCATTTCTCTTTCCTTTTCTGAAAACCAGATTTTGGTTTATTAGGCAACATTGTGATCACTATTTCTGGCGCATCTACTGAC
>JAODOY010006116.1:0-10053 GCA_025399855.1 Forbesichthys papilliferus | reverse complement strand
GAGTCCCACCAGACGCCTGGGTTGGAGTCCCGGTGGGTTAGAGTCCCACCAGACGCCTGGGTTGGAGTCCCGGTGGGCTAGATTCCCACTAAACGCCTGGGTTGGAGCGCCGATGGGTTAGTCCTTGTGGGTTAGAATCCCACCAAACATAAATAATTTGGATGGAATATTTGGGTTGGAGTTCTGGTGGGTTAGAATCCCACCAAACGCCTGGGTTGGAGTCCCGGTGGGTTAGAGTCCCAACAAACGCCTGGGATGGAGTCCCGGTGGGCTAGAGTCCCACCAAACGCCTGGGTTGGAATCCCGGTGGGTTAGAGTCCCAGCAAACCAATACAATAATTTTTTTTTTCCTTTTAATGGCTTTTACCTAGTTTCTCATTTCTTCTTGTTTAATTGCATTTATTCCCTTCATCCTTTGTTCAAATGTTTTTAACTGTAAAGCACATTGAGTGGCACATTGTGTATGAAAGGTGCTATACAAATAAAGTTTATTATTAAGAAAGAAAATATTAAAAATTGATGATTCTAGCAGCTTCACTGCTGTAAATTGTGATGGATCAATATTTGCAGATATGTTATTATGTATGTACCTCTTTACGAGCTGTTCAAAGCACCTCATTATTACGGAAGTAATGGCTACAGGTCTGAAATCATTAAGATGATGATAATGACATGATGCTCGAGATGTTTTAGGCACAGGCACGATTACTGACTTTTTAAAACATGTTGGAACCTCACAGAGAGACAGTGACAGATTGAAAATGTCTGTGAAAACAGGGGAAAGTTGACTGCAGCAACCTTTGAGAACCAGAGGTGAAATGTCATCCGGACCTGCGGACGGCGCTTTCCGTTCTTTGACCGTTTTGAAAGCTTTACACACTTCAGACTCCGTCAGCTGATAAGAAGGCTCATAGAGCCTATTTGCAGAAGAGGTTTGACTCTAAGCTGGTGTCCCCTCAAAATGTTCGAATCGAGCATAAAAGGTGTTGAGATCATCTGGAAATGAATCTGAGACATTGGTTAGACCACCTAGCCTAGGTTTATATCCTGTTACAGCTTGCAACCCCTGCCACAGGTGTCGTGAGTCCTCTCCCTGGCAGCAGCTTTCCAGTCTAATACGAATTTTGTTCTTTTCTGCTTTAATAACTTGTTTGCTGCTTTTTCCCTCTTTGCCTCCTGCTTGTACACCGGTAGCAAAAACATGGATTGTTCAACTTGTTGCCAATGCTTTGTACATTTGTAAGCAGCATGCTCGGGATTGGAAGCAGAGTAGGACATCGACGTAGTGTCACCAGCAGCCCGTCGCGTCGCCCTCACATTCTCAGTTTAGTTTGTTTCATAGCGCCAGGAACCCTCCGGCTTCACAATTGCATCTAGTATTCCTGAATGCAATTGCCTGATGTTTAATAAGGTTTGGCGGTCATAAGTGGCTGTGGAACTGATAGGATGTACAAAAAAACTGATACAAATAACTAAAACAATGAAAAGGGGGAGAGTATCTCTTAGTGTGTCAATAACAACACTTGCATTAATCAATAACACTTGCATTGATGTAGATTTGAAAATTACAATATTGAATTTAACATTTTTAAAATATGCACCGAACAGCATTTTGGAGTATTTGGCCTTCTTGGAGACACTGAATGGAGTCATGTATGGAGCTCCAGCAGGGGATTCCATGGTTCTACTGGGAGACTTCAACGTACACGTGGGCAATGACGGAGATACCTGGAGAGGAGTGATTGGGAGAAAAGGCCTCCCTCATCTAAACCCGAGAAGGCATTTGTTGTTAGACATCTGTGCTAGACATGGACTGTCTATAACAAACACCATGTTCGAACATAAGGATGCTCATAAGTGTACGTGATACCAGAGCACCCTAGGCCGTAGGTCGATGATCGATTTTGTGATCGTATCATCTGACCTGAGGCCGCATGTTTTGGACACTCGGGTGAAAAGAGGGGAAGAGAGCTGTCAACTGATCACCATCTGGTGGTGAGTTGGGTCAAAGGGTTGGGGAGTACCCTGGACAAACCTGGTAAGCCCAAACAGGTAGTGCGGGGGAACTGGGAACGTCTGGAGGAGGCCCCTGTTTGTGAGATCTTCAACTCACACCTCCGGCGAAGTTTTCTGGCATCCCTGTGGAGGTTGGGGACATTGAACCTGAGTGGGCAATGTTCAGCGGCAGAGAGCTGTGGTCTCAAGGTCATTGGTTCCTCAAGGGGCGGTAACCCTCGAACATCGTGGTGGACACCGGTGGTCAGGGAAGCTGTCCGACTGAAGGAGGCCTTTCAGGATATGTTGACCCAGAAGTCTCTGGAGGAAGTGTACCAGCTGGTTTGAAGGGCTGCAGCATCTGCCGTAGCAGAAGCAAAGAAGCGGGTGTGGGAGAAGTTCGGAGAAGCCATGGAGAAAGACTTTCGGTCGGCACCAAAGTGTTTCTGGAAAACCATCCGCCATCTCAGGAGGGGGAAGTGGGGAACCCTCCAAGCTGTGTACAGTATGGGAAGGATGGGACACTGTTGACCTCAACTGAGGAGGTAATTGGGCTGTGGAAGGAACACTTTTCAAGTACCTCAGGGTCTTGTTTGCGAGTGAGGGGACATTGAAGCGGGAGATTGGCCGAAGAATCAGAGCAGCGAGAGCGGTATTGCAATCACTGTACCGCACCATTGTGATGAAAAGAGAGCTGAGCCGGAAGGCAAAGCTTTCGATCTTCCAGGCAATTTTCATTCCTACTCTCACCTATGGTCATGAAGGGTGGGTCATGACCGAAAGAACAAGATCACGGGTACAAGCGGCCGAAATGGGTTTTCTCAGAAGGGTGGCTGGCGTCTTCCTTAGAGATAGGGTGAGAAGTTCAGCTATCCGTGAGGAACTCGGAGTAGAGCCGCTGCTCCTTTGCGTCCAAAGAAGCCAGTTGAGGTGGTACGGGCATCTAGTAAGGATGCCCCCTGGGCGCCTTCCTTGGGAGATGTTCCAGTCACGTCCGGCTGGGAGGAGGCGTCAGGGAAGACCCAGGACTAGGTGAAGAGATTATATCTCCACACTGGTTGGCCTGGGAACGTCTCGGGATTCCCCAGTCAGAGCTTGCTAATGTGGCTTGGGAAAGGGAAGTGTGGGGTTCCTTGCTGGAGCTGCTGCCTCTGCGACCCGACTCCGGACAAGCGGGAGAAGGTGGATGGATGTATTTTTTAAATAATGTTACATGAATTAACTGATCTTGTCTGGGCTGAAAGTTAAATATTGTTCACATGACAAACCATCTCACTATGCTGAGACAAGCAAACAGGTGCAGTTATGGGAGCTATAAAAATAAATTAAAACACACTTAAGAAAACCTATTTTTTTGATTGTGAGTAATTCTTTTTTGAATATAAAGTAGGCCTATCTCATTTGTCTTGACTGGCAACAGCAAAGCGGTGCAATTTAGAGACACTTCTCTTAAATGTCCAAATGAGGACAACTAGCCTACGATGGTTGGAAGAATGTCTTGTATGTCCGGGAACTTGACAGAGCAGCTGGAACGGGATCTGGCTATACGTGCTGAGGGTTTAGTAGTCTATCTAATGCGAGTCCGTGAACAGCAGCAGTACTACAGCTGATGTTTAGCCAAATGACGTTTGAAGGAAACTGCACATGATTTGAAAATGTGATAGTTAAAGGTAGGCCTAATACCTAACCTACAGTAGCCTAGCCTTAGCTTAGCTTAGCATAGTTAGCTTCTTCTAGCCTAGCCTTTGTTATGCAAACTCCTAGCCTATGTTAGCTTCAGCCGCGTGGCTGCTAGCGGGGCATTGAGATAGAGTGAAAGGTTACACCGGCCATTGGCACAATACTCATCACTTCCTCTTTCGTTGACTTGGCGTCGAGGCAGTGACGCGGTGTCCAGTTGATGACGTAGTGTCGAGGGCGTTCTTTGGTTGGCACGGCGGAGTTGGCTTCTTGGTGAGCAGTGGGCGTCTCTTCCTTGGCGCCGTGGTGATGACGTGGTCATCGGTTGGTTGTTTGCTTGGCAAGGTGTAGTTGGCTTTTCTTTCACGCCTGTGTCTTTTGCAGAGAGAGCCATCGGGGTTGGAGTCAGATGACCCCTGGCCTCCTCCAGGTCTTTGGGCCTTAGGTCTTCCAACTGGTGGTGAAGCTGGGATGTTGCAGTCTCCTTGCAACACAAGTTCTCTGTTGTAGCTTTGAAATGTGGGCGTTTCAGCTTGTCTTTGGCGCTGTCTCCGATCAGCTGGAGCATTAACCATGGATCACAGCCGACTCAGGTTTTGTGTATCATAAAGTCTTTGGGTCTGACGTCAGCTGGTTAGCGTCTAACACGATACTGTTGCAAATTGTAATTAAACAATAAACGAAACTTAAAGAATAACTAGTAAATCTATTACTGATATAATAAAAATAAAGAAGTCTTAATGTAACATTTACCAAGTTCAATTCGTCGTGTCCTTTCTGGCCACGAGGCAACAGCTTAGGATAACATCCAAAGTCGTTACATGGTTGAGGGTTTCTCCTTTCTTTTCTTTCTCAGTCTTTCTCTTCAACTCTCCACCTTCAACTGAGAGGGAGGGGGCGACCCCACCCTTTATACTGCAACCCTGTGGAGTCCTGCCCTAGGAGGGGCTGAGAAGTGGGCTAAGGGTGTGTGTTTTCTGGCCTGGCTCTGGGATAACTTGAATAAGCTTTTATCTGGATTAAACCATCTCTACAATATTCAAATGCTCCAGCAACAGTCATAAAAACACTCAGTTAAAAATGCACCAGTTTGGTATCAGACATGGCATATGAAACAGCGTATTTATCTATACCATACTTGAAGGAATTATATATTTAATAGATGTATACATGCATACTTATGCCCTATAAAATCTAGCTCTAGATAAAATTACTATTCCAACATGTTTGCAAGGTTAGAATACAGTTATTCACATTTAAAAACCTGTAAAGCTGTAGTTTATAGTTAAGCTTGAGACACAAAGCAAATTCCATTCTGGGGTGCTGGCTGGTGGTAATACATTGTCATTATAATAACATGGAGAAACAGTTTAGAGAATAGACAATATATTACTTTGGTTCTGTTAATTTTAGCAACTGGTACCCACAGTAAAATATTACTATAAAACCATAGCATACAATTGGTTATGTAAATACACCTTAATGTCTAAACAGTGAAAGCAACTGTTTCTCTTTCCTGTGGACCCAAGGGTATGTTCTTAAGTTAGTTTTGGTGGGGGTTTTCCACATTCCATAGGATCATAAACTATGACTCACATGTGGTCTGGCTCTTAGTATGGAGGCCAGAAGGGAGGAATACATTTTAATGCTAACATATAGGTTAGGATGGAATTGTTTAATGTGCGGGACCAACGGATTCACTACATTTAAATCAACACTAGACTATAAACCACTGAGCCTTTTATAGTTGTCAAAACACAATACAAAGCAATTTATAGAATGCATGTGTTCTCATTCATGGATTATTTAACCCCCGTCACTTTGATGTCAGATTATGGCAACGAGTCTATTGCCTTCGCTTCTATATTCAAAGGCAACAATGTGGAATAATATCACACTGTATTTAGAAACAACAAGATGCGCACACACACACCCCACATACTGTGTAGTCTTCGTGGGTGGGTTAGGCGTGACGCAGCAGGTACTTTTCTTGTGGGCGGCTCTTTCACGAAGCATATCTGAGGTCAGTACAATATCCATGATGTCTGCCAAGGTATGAAAACTTTCCAATTCTTTCTAATTCAGTATCAGGCCTCAGTCTGTTTTGCCATCGCAGAAAACTAAATTACGTGCATGATAACTTACACTATAGCCAGTGCAAAGCAGTATGGGCTGCTTTCAGGTCCCAAATAATTTTACAGTCTGTAATGTCTTCTGTGGAACGTCTAATTCATGGGACCACAGTGCTATTCACACACACACCATAAGGTTACTGACACTTGCTAAAAGGTAATATGTATGTTTTTAGTTTCTAAAATATTAAAAATTCAGCAAAAAAAAATCCCTTTTTCTTTTTTGTATTTCAAAAAGAATGTTGTAAAAATCCAAATAACTTTACAGATCTTCATTGTAAAACGTTTAAACAATGTTTTCCATGCATGTTCAATTAACCATAATCAATTAATTAACATGCACCTGTGGAACAGTCGTTAAGACATTAACATATTACAGAGAGTAGGCATTTAAGGTCACAGTTCTAAAAATGCAGGACACTAAAGAGACTTTTCTACATACTGTGAAGAACGCCAAAAGAAAGATGCCCAGGGTCCCAGCTCATCTGTGTGAACGTGCATTAGGAATGCTGCAGGGAGGCATGAGGACTGCTGATGTGGCCAGGGCAATAAATTGCCATGTCCACACTGTGAGACGCCTAAGACAGCGCTACAAGAAGACAGGAAGGACAGCTGATCATCCTCGCAGTGGAAGACTGCGTGTAACAACACCTGCACAGGATCGGTACATCCGAATATCACATCTGCGGGACAGGTACAGGATGGCCACAACAACTGCCTGGGTCACACCAGGAACGCAAAATCCCTCCATCAGTGCTCAGACTGTCCGCAATAGGCTGAGAGGGCTGGACTGAAAGCTTGTAGGCCTGTTGTGAGGAAGGTCCTTGCCAGACATCACCAGCAACAACGCCGCCTTTGGGCACAAACCCACCTTCGCTGGATCAGACAGCATGGCAAAAGTGCTCTTCAATGACGAGTCATGGGTTTGTCTCACCAAGAGTGATGGACGGACTCGTGTTTATCATTGAAGGAATGAGCATTACACCGAGGCCTGTACTCTGGAGCGGGATCGATTTGGAGGTGGGGGGTCCGTATATCACCTCACCATCGGACTGAGCTTGTCATTGCAGGCAATCTCAATGCTGTGTGGTACAGGGAAGACATCCTCCTCCCTCATGTAGTACCCTTTCTGCATGCTCATGCAGACATGACCCTCCAGCATGACAATACCACCAGCCATACTGCTCGTTGCGTGATTTTCTGCATGACAGCAATGTCAGTGTTCTGCCATGGCCAGCGAAGAGCCCGGATCTCAATCCCATTGCGCACGTCATTCCCCCCAGAAATGTCCGGGAACTTGCAAGTGCCTTGGTGGAAGAGTAGGGTAACTGACAAGAACTGACAAATCTGGTGCAGTCCATGAGGAGGAGATGCACTGCAGTACTTCATGCAGCTGGTGGCCATACCAGATACTGACTGGTACTTTTGATTTTGAGCCTGCCTTTATTCAGAGACACAATATTCTATTTCTGTTAGTCACATGTCTGTGAAATATTTTTAGTTTGTCTTATGGTGTTGACTCTTTAATTGATCATACAAATATTTACACACATTAAGTTTACTGAAAGTAAAAATAGTTGAAAGTCAGAGGACGAGGTTTGATAGACTTGGCAAATGTACTTAAGTACTCAGTTGTGGGTGTTAGCAGATATTCAGAAGCATTTGTTGTTAATATTGAAATCAGCATTCTACCGTATCGACCAAAATGATTAAATATATTGTGATATACATTTCGGCCATATCGTACCTTAGACTGCAGAAAATGTATGACAATAAAAAGCACCTTATATGCAATATTTGTGCGTGTGGTGTTGCTTATGGGGTATCGCGTCGCTCTGGAGACTGGGACGGGGGGATAATGAGGCTGGGAGGAGAATATAACAGTATACTCACTACAATAAACTAGACTACAACACTGGGTTGGTCGATATCCACTCGGCGTCCAAATCTTTATGTATGACAACCTAGTGTGACACCATTCTGTGATTATAAAACGGCCAATAATTATGCCATTTGATTGAGATGGGTTATACAGTTTGGTATTTCAGTCTGTTTATACAGAATTCACTAGAATGTCACTGATTGTGACAACAATTTTGAAATTGAAATACTCCCACATGGCTGAACTTTTCTTTCGCTTTTATTTGAATTAAACCAAATGTTCACAGCGCCTGTTGCCCTAAAGCATGTGATAGACATTTGTGTTTATCAAATGGTACAAAATAAGGTCATTGCCTTTACGGGAAGCATACCGATCATGCTTACTGTCATGCGTATTCACCGACCAAAGGTTCATTCTGAGCAAGGAAAAACCCTGCAGACTGTATAGATGTTATATTTAGAGGTTATATTTTTGACAACCATACAAGAAGAATTAAACACAAGTAAAATGGTTTAGGGGTACTTTCCTGTGTTTTATTTTTATTTTATAGAGTTCTAAATTGAAAGTATGTAATATCATTTGAAAAATATGTTTTCTATTGTTTTTCAGAATCCTCGGTTACCGTGTAGATGACTCTGGGGTCGAAGGTCAAGACAGCTTTCTGAAGAGGATGTCTGGAATGATCCGTCTGTATGCCGCTATCATCCAGCTACGGTGGCCTTTCGGCAACAAGCAGGCAGTGAGGAAATCAGTTGTTATTGTCAATTAAGAAACTTTATCTTAAAACAATGCATCAAACACAATGGCTGTATACCAGTTGACGGTATGCACACTCCCTACATGAAGTAGATATCTATTCTTGCAGAGTCAGCTTTTACTTATTTAAAATCTGGGACGCAGCGCTGGCTAACTGCGTCAAGATCAGACTACTTGACATATGTATTTTGATTGACATGCACGACGACAAATGTGTAACTTGGTGACCAAGTAGGACATTACACTTACACAAAGGAATTTGAAATTTAACACAACACTGGTTCACAAGACCTGCAAACAGCTAGACTTGGCTGTTAAAGTAGGCTATGTTTACTGCTTAAAATAAATGTAAAAAACTACAATTGTAAATTTAACACTGCACTAGCATCGTACTAGAAGTGACAATGCTAAGGTTGTAGCAGTTCTTTAAATCCACGGTTTTGTTAATTCAGTTTCTTTTATTTCCTTGAGGGATTTCTGGCATTTATTACATTAGGTCTTTAGGCTATATATTTGATTTTGTATATGACTTTATTCCACTAGATATCACACTAAGTGCAGCTTTTTAGTAAAACAAATGCTCTGTGTGCTACACACATAGGGCTGTCGCGATAATTGCAATATTGCAATACCGCTGTGTTGATAACCCAACCGCAGGACGTGGCAAGCAACCGCCATTACCGAAATGTTGACATTTTATATTTTTTCATGAGACTAACCCATCGAATATGACATCTGATCTATGGCGGGTGCGCTATTGAAGCACAAATTCCCTCAGCCCTGTATTAACCGGTTGTAGCCTCTTTTAATACATCCATCTTTGTAGCCTTTGAGAGTGTATGTTATGACACGACATTACGCTTTACTACAGTTTACTAAAGTGCTGTATTTAGGAGCGCACCATGCAGCTCACACACACTCAACTGATTCTTTTGGGACATGTCTGTATTTCGTGTGGGAAAGAAAATGGAAAATGTTGTCCCCTAACCTTTGAGTTGTTCAACCTAAAACAGCCTACTGTGCCATTACATTCTGTCTACATCCTACCTAAATCAAGACTGTGTAGGCTACGCTTTGCACGCCATAGGCTTTTGATCTTGCGCTATCTAATATGCTTTTAATTACTTCATACTTCATTACAGTCATATTTTCCAGCAGATTTTTTGGCCTAACATCTGCCGGAAAAAGTTACACGGTATCACCTACGTAGTCAGAACACTAGTACTAAACTGGTAGAAAGAGATTACGTTGCCTAAATGCCCCAGAATCACACTATTTCGGAAGTTCTACGCCACGAATTTGGCCATTCAAAACAACCGCAATATTGGGCAAAAATTTTCTTCACCTCGACAGCCCTATACACACTTGCATGTTATACTAACATAGCGGCAGCCAAGCTATGTAATCTAAGAACAGATAAGGTTGTATTACAACAGAGGGAGTGTTGATGTATGCTGTTGGAATATGGGTGGTGTCTTCTCACTCAGTTCCAGCGTGTTCGTTTATGGAGTTGAAGTAGGAGGAGACACTTTGTCCAAGTTTATAAAAATCAGCTTTAATATAATAATAGTAGATCACAAATACAAGTTACAGGGCCCTGGTCCACAC
>JAODOY010006115.1:0-10054 GCA_025399855.1 Forbesichthys papilliferus | reverse complement strand
TGCATGTTAAAATCACCTAAAATAAGAACTTTGTTAAAATTTGTGTGGATGATTGAAAGTAAATCTGAAAAGTCTGATATGAGTTAAAAAGATCAATAAATATATTGGGTTGGCAGTATGTCCCTTCAACAAATGCATTGTCACAGACAGGAGGATATTGAACCCAAAAAACGAGGCATGCCCGCGGCGCTCGCATAACAGTACCCCCACCCCATCCCCTCCGTCGAGTGCCGCCCGGCGAACCGGACCTCAGGGGGTGCCGGACGTGCTCAATGGAAGTCGCAGAGGAGGATCGGGTCCAGAACCCGACCCCTGTGAACCCAACAATGTTCCTCCAGGCCGTACCCCTCCCAGTCCATGAGGTACTGGAAGCCCCGACCCCGATTGCGTAAGTCCAAGATCCGTTGCACCGTATTAGGCAGAGTGAGCGTCAATGAACCTGGGAGGCAGAGAGGCGTGGAAAGCTTCCTTGAATCCACCTTAAGAGTCAGGTTGGCAGTTTGGAGCCAGTAATGGTAGCCGAGCTGGTAGATGGGCACCGGGGTCCGTCGACTGTTGGCTTGAGCCCTTATTCTGGCGGTGGCGCGGAGAAATGCCGTGCGCACTCTCCTCCAGGTCCATTGGCAACGGAACCAACGAAGGGAACCGCGATCTCCTCCTCCTGCGCCGGGAACGGGGCAGGCTGGTAGCCCAGGGAGCATGGGAACAGGGACACTCCTATGGTAGCGTTGTTGAAGGTGCTGTGGGCAAATTCCAACCAGGGTAGCTGGGTGCTCCAGGTAACACAGTGGAGCACAGCCTCCAATTCTGGATCTAACCTGTTAGTTTGGGGGTAGTTCCATGATGAGATGACCGTACAGTTTTGTAAACAACACGTCAGCGGGGGCAGTACCCGGATCCGGCTGGGCAATCTGGGCTTGCTTCACCGGTGATTCCATTTCCAATTAAGGGCTGCAACGACACACCTTACTTCACAATGCATTTTGACGTGTGAGGCGCCGCCGCAGAGGACTTCGGAGCGAGAGTGTTTGATTTGAGCTCGAAGTTAGCAAGAGCCTTTAATCAAGGATTCCCTTGATCAGTATGCACGAAAAAGGTGTTTCTTAGACTACAGCATCTGTATATTCTGCTGTATTTTCACACATAATTTATAAACCACAGGCAAGTTGTCATATTAATGGTAACTTAGGATAGGCTATATGGTATTATCACAATGTTACGCTCTGATCTGTGGGGTACGTAGCTCTAGGGCAGGCTCTGTTCATTCTGTCAGGATCTGGCATCAGTCACTTGTCTTTCGTCTTGATTTTGTTTCCCTATTCTGGTCTGTCTGCTTTAGTCTGTCTGTCTTGTGTCTGTCTGTTCTTCTGTGTTTTCTGTTTCCTGTTTTATTTAGAAGTTTTTTTCTGCCTTGTGTCTTTGGGTTACTTCTTGTCTCTTGTCCGTGTTTTCCCTTGGTGTCTCCCAAGGAAGCGGGAAAATGTTTCAGAGTGGGGACATTTTATAGATATTTTTATTACTGTTTTAAATTGTATATATTACATTTGCACTTAGTTCAATATACAGGACACTTTATATACAATGTTTTACAGTTCATTTTCATGCATATTTATACATTTAATGTCCTGGGGACGAAAATGGCACCCTTTTGGCGGAATGGCCATACTTGCAATTGTGGGTAAACCCAAACAAGCACCCATTGATTGAATTGCCTAATCATATACAAAGATCTAACGTTTACTGAATTAATATAAAACAAAGATGATCTCTTAACTGTGAAAACATAAAAATAACAATAGCCTACTGTATTTGACATCTGTATCAACTGAAATTAACAGCATGTGACAAAAACATTTGCTTATTTCCAAATGGTATTTATATTCAAATTGTACTTATTAGTTAACAATTTCTGAATGTACAGTATAATGTTACATCGTAACAATAATATTATGTAACCTTTTTATTGCACTTTTGCCAGTCTCTTAACATTCTAAAGATGCCTATATTTTATGACAGAGCTCTTGATACAAGGAATATCACTTTGTAAGATTTAAAATGTCATTTTAGATCATTTAAAGACACAATATGTCATATGGATGTATATTTAATGGGACAACAAGGATAATACTGGTAGATGCCTGCCAGCGATTGTGGTGGGCCGACGTCCAGACCTAAATGCCAAGACCACTTTTTTGTCCCAGTCAAGCCCTGTCCTCCATACTGCATTCAGCCGAGCGCAGATATTTAGCAGAGGTATACCATTACACACCCTAGTTACACTAGTCTATCAAAAGGCCTATATTGCATAATGCTAACAGCCTGCTTTATGTGTTTAGCCAAAAGTGGTAGAGATAATTGCATCAGATCCATGTACACACATGGACAGAAAGTAACATAAGACACAATATAAGTGTATGCATGTGTATGCACTTATTTTGTGTCTTATCTTACTGGCCTTGAATTTGTACATACTGTATGCAGTATCAGTTGTTTTCAAAAAGTGAAGCCTTAAGTAAAAATTGTAATTAGTATTAATTCCAAATGCACTGCCGTTATGAACCTATAATGTAACATTATCCGTGAGATACACAATGTTTAATGATCACAGCACTATAATCATCTGAGATTGTGCAACTAACACTAGAATGAGTATGCAAGATTTCTATGAATGTATAGGTGTGGTTGTGTTTTAACACAAGGCATTGTTTTGATTGTACAATTGTTTATTCTGTCTCCTTCTTGGAATCACAGGTCACCTGTTTTCCTGCTCTCTTTCTTGTTGAGCAGGTCACGCAAGTGTTCCAGACGTGATGGATTGCAGAAACATTTAATCTGTGTACGGCAGTATCTGCAGAAAAATCCCAGGTAAACAAGTAAATCGGATATTTCCAACAATAATCATGAATAATCTTTCTGCGTATGATATTATTCATTTTCCTATATTACTTTCTACCAAAGTGATGCTGGCACGTCATCTGGCATTTAAGCTTGACACATATTGGGGTCAGCTTGAGGTACTGAATGTCGGTCTTAACACAAAGTTGGAAGGTGTTCTGGCTTTTTTTTTTTTTTTTTGCCAAAATTAAGTTGTTTTGCATATTAGTAAATAGACACTCCACCCAGGCTTTATAAATTAATTATTTCTATATTACATTTTTAAATGAAATATTACATTTTTCACGCTTTATTTAAGTGTGGGTGGCTGCTGAAGTGAAGGACTGCCACATTATTGCTGGTGGTTATTGAGGATGAAACGTAGTGTGCTGTATACTGTATATCTCTAAGCCACTGCTTGGTTTTTTGTTTGTTTTTTTTTCTATCTATGACCGTGACCCTAATGAACAAGTCAGACAATGAATAGTTGGATGGATTATGTCAATGGGTGGTAATCATTAAAAATGCAATAGGCCTATTGGCCTGTTTAGCATTGTAGCATGGTTTAATACATTCCTGCTGCCTCTGTTAGAGCTGGTATCGTATCACTCACATTCATCTTAAAAGCAAAGCAAATAACTAGCAAGGTAAAGGTATGGTTTCATGACCCATTACAGTATTTGTCTACAGGTCTATATTATTTTTCAGTACACTTTGTTCAGTAGGCACTTTGTGCTGTTACCACTTTAAACATTATCTTTAGTGCAAATGAACACCAGATTACTGTTGTGAGTTTGTTACCTTTTTAAATGAAAAACCATAACCATAAACATAATGTGACATTGGTATGATGTAAGCACAACATCTAGCTACAAATAATTATATTACGTGGTTTCCACTAGTCATGGACATTCTGGAATTATCATGGAATTTTAGTCAAGGAATATTGTAATGTTTTGGGTCAAGTCAGGCAATAAATGTGCTTGAGGAAGGTTACTTCCCCAAACAGAAGACAGAAGAGTAGAGCATGTCTGTATTTTTGACCTCAGCAGGGATAATAATAGTACATGAAAAAAGTTGATCTACAAGAGAACTGGAAAGCAATACAGAATGCCTGATAGCCTTATTGTTTTACGGTATATTTTTTCACCTGATACCTAGATGTAGCGTTTTCCTTTCCATAAAATAAGTACATTTACACCTTTAATTTGGTGGAGAAAATGCACAAATTGATGCTTTAAAATTTACCAGACTGCAGGAAATTGAATGTTTGATGCTCAAAATGTATATTGGGGGGACATCCAGAGCCCCCATATAAGGAAGATTTCCCTTCCTTACTAAACCTAATTTAACCAACAATATTTTACTTGTGTAGTATCTATGTCAAATATGATCACATTATTCCGTTTTTTATAGCTGCCATTCTGCCTATCCCTTGTACATGGACATCAAACTGAAAGTTAAGGAAAAGTCAGGTCATTTTACATTTGACTTAGAGTGGGAACCCTGACATTAATAATGGGTGTCATAGATTTACAACTGGTGTGCGAATGATCAAGCATCGATAAGAGTGAATATTACTGGCGGTGGGGGGCCTTCCAAATGAAATTCTGCTAAGGGCCCCATTAAGGCTTGGGTCGGCCCTGTCTCTTTTATTTATATATATATATATATATATATATACACACGTATATTTGATATCTGTATTTTATAATTGTGTACTTGTGAAGTCCTTTGAAACATTTATCATAATAAAAATTATATAATTTAACGGGCTTAGGTAGCCTAATATGTTTTTTATAGCAAAATTAGTCATAATCCTTGGCCATGCATTTGATTTATTTTCAATCATGTTTGAAGTTCAGTAAGAGAAGCAAAACTTAAAGATTGTTAAATTCTGGTTGAGATTGTACAGTAACTGGCTTAATAAGGAACACAGCTAAGCAAATGACTGAATAGTTAACCAATTGGTTTTCTCCTTTGTCTGGTTTTTATTTTATTTTGTCTGGCTCTACCCACTGTGTAGGTAATCACATCATAAACAGGCTCAACGACTAAATATTGTAACACAAAGCTGTATTTCACAGGTTTCTAATGTGTCCATGACATTGGAACCTATGATTACACTGTAATGCCCATTGGTTTTCAGGTAAATGTAGAAGGTGTGTGTGTTCCTTAAGTGTATATATTTCAACAGTATGGTACATTTTCTGCATTCTTACTCTGGGAAGCAGTGTGCAACAGACAGCACCAATTGATATTTTTTAATGGTGCAGAATAAAGACTGGCTTGGAGGACCAGTTACAAACTACCCTGCTGTTTAGAGGATCCTGGCAAGTGAAGTACTACTACTATTGAGCAAATGTCTTCAAGAAGTGATATTTACAACTTACATGAAAAGCATAAGAAACGTATATAAAGGACCAAAACCTTAAAGAATCCCAACAAATCAGTCGTGGCTAAAGCGGTTCTACAAAGGTAAATTCAAGTTCACTTTCGAGACAGGTGCAAGTAGTCAAGATAATTGTGTGAACACTGTTAGGCAGCCCATGGAGTAGAACATGGTAAAGATGGAGCAATGATGTTCAGGGCCACTGAGCAGTGTTTATTAGAAATATGCTGAATACAACACAATACAATCTGCTGAATACAACACAATGTGGCAAGATATTTCCAAAAATGTTTGTCTTTACCTACAGAATACAGAAGTTGTATGCAACGTACAGTAAACATATGTAAATAAATGAATGTATCCAAAACAAAACTCTTATACAAACGAAATGAGACATTTGGAACTCAAAATCCAACAACTGGAGAAACATTTGAAGACCATGACAAATTGTGTGTAATGTGTGTAATGGGTTGGGTTAGCGTAATAATATAACATAAAAAAAGTAAATGTTTTTTATTTAATTACAATTTTTGATTCATAGTAAAGTAATAAAGTAAAATACAGTATATCAGCACACCAGAAGTCAGAGGTTAAAATAATATTTTTCCTGTCAGGTGATCTCATGATCTCTGGTTTAGCAATGACTCAGACCAGGTTCTCCAGCATGTTTCCATTGTTGCTAAGCTTGAACTATGTTACATTTGCTTTATGGAACTGAATCGGCTAAAAACTAAGCAGAAAGACGCAATCCTTATTTGGTTATGTTGTTCAATTGAACAGGACTCTATTTCAGCAAGTGGGTTTAGTAAAAACAGATTTTTAACCCTGAAATAAAAACTATCACTAAGAGTTTTCTGTTTCAGAAAGATAACTCATTTAAAGTTACCATGGTAACTGACTGTGAACCTAACCTGCTCGCTAGCTGGTTTTCTTTAACAAACCCTAAGTTTCTCTCCTTCCTTCCTCTGAGCCTGAAGCCGCTGTCAGTCCTTTCCTTCCAAAGTAATTCCCATTTACATCCCGAAACGATTTTGAGACCCCGATTAGATGTACAATAGCTGATTCCAAATGTTTTTTTGGTCATTTTTTTGTCACATTATGCTGAAATAGGCCCTAGGTCTGGATTATGTTCCAATCAGACATATGGGTTTCACCAACTATACAAACATAACACAGACCGACATGGGAAAAAAACATCACCAGCAGGTGGAGTCGTAGGTGTCACTATGCACACCAGGGCCCTATTTCAGCAAGCAGGTCTAACCAACTATGAAACTAACCCTGACCTCTGAGTTGGCCAACTCTGAGATGGAAAACTCTTAAGTTTACTCTTGATATGGCCTGAGATGTGAAACAATATGAAAATGCTTAAATCAACCGAAACTGACATACATCACAAAACAAATCAAAATGGCAAAAAATTGCATTTTTTTGCATAGATTTTTAAAATATTTACCCAAAAACAATATAAATAAAACCAGAACCTGATAAATTGCATAGACATTTGAGGTTGGTTCTACAATTCAATCATGTTTTTATGATGATTTGGGTAAAACTAGCCATGTTGATTTTGCAAGCTCCACTTCTAAGGATTTGCATATAGGAACTTTCTGTTGCTGCAGTGACACTGTTGAAAAGGAATACTTACATTTGTACTATGGTATGGTAGTAACAGTTATAGTTACAATAACTGACTAGCATACTGTATATATCTGAAGGAATTGAATGAAGAGAAGGTTTTTCTCTTTCTCTATTCCACACAAATCACAATCCTGGGGAGAGGCTTGTATGAGTCAGCGGTGGACCAGGTGAGTGGTGATGTCATCAGGAAGTGGCGGAGGCACTATCAGGGCAGCAAACAGCTCTGATTGCAAACAACATCTTCAATTCTGCTGTGGCAGGAGCGTGTCTTAGCTTCATTTGTGCAGTAGAACTGACTGGTTCTGTCATGCTGAAGATATGTCTAGCCTTGAGCCAAAGGTGTTGTAGAAGGTCTGAAGGTAGAATTACTCTGAGCTAGGTTGAATGCAACTGAAAAGCAATTCAATGTGAAATATGTATTAAGGCACTTACTGTACAAGGGTTATTCTAGGAAAATGTACAAGATGCATGCACAATCACCAATGCATAATACATAACTATGTCAAGGTAAAAAAAACAAATATCAATCTTATACAGCTACTTTTACAAAGAGAAAAATATGGCTTCACAATACTTCAAGGAATGGAATGAGGCAAGGCCGCAGGGTATGGGGCAGCTTATGTGATGTAAGGCTCACACCCAGAGCAGAAGAGGGAGAGGTGGAAACAAGCTTATGTTTTTTGGTTCTGCCAAGGGAGAATATACTGTGGAGGCCTGGGGCACTGCCTGGACTGCAAACATCACACGGTCTAATACGTACGTATACCAATTGCGGCTTTCATCATGTCACAATGTCTGTTTTCGTGGATTTAAAGGTTCTACTACATTTAAAACATTAAAGCTGCCAAATGTGGAAATGTTTTAGCAAACATTCTAGAACATTCTATGTGAAAGTAGTGTTTCCGCTTTCTCCTCAGGTCTTAACCTTTTATTATCACCTCCAACAATATTATATTATTCTAATAATATAGCCATTTTCACTATTATAATGGAGCACCCAGTTAATAGACAAAGGTCAGAGCCAATGAGCAGCCTGCACAAAGTGATCACCGGTTTCAAGACAAAAAAAAGTTCAACATTTTACACTTTGCCAATTGGAGAGCTCTAAAACATGTTAACCCAACCCAGTCTCATGGTTCTGCATATTCAAAATGAGATTTCACATTTTCAGAAAACGTGCCTTCAACTCGAAAAACATCAATTGCACGTGCATTTAAGACGCACCATCTTCCATTGACATTAAGAGCTTCACACGACACACATGATTGTTCAACTTCAATGATCCCTACTCATTGTTCACATTGCTACATGTAGGCATTATTATACAATGTGCCCTTGCTCTCTTCATTGATTCAAAAATAAAGTAATTAATTTTTCACATCCTTGTCTGTTTGTGGGCTCGAGGGGTCTTAAGAGGTGGCAGTTGTGGTCACGACACATGTTTGTCATTTGTATTTATTGTATTTATTTCTGTCATGTATTTCATTTTCTGTGATCCAATTTTTGTAATTTTTATCTGTGAAAAGTGCTAAATGCACAAATACTTATTTACTTTATTCTGCAACCAAGAATACCTAAAGCATTCATGCTGCAACCGAGCTAAAGCCTTGACCGAAAATGTGAGAGCCCCTAATGGGTTAAATGGAGAACTTCAGGTTACTGAAACCTGCTAGATCAGTTGGTTTCACTGTCCATCTAACTAGATAACCTTTGTTGACTTCCTGAACCAACATTGCCTTCACCACCTCATTTTTCGTAAGCCACGAAAATGCATTTTGTAGACTAAATGCATTTCGGCACTCACATTCAGCCTTTCGTCCACAAAATGCAAACCACAACTGCCAATTCCGTGCACAAAAGTATGCCCTCTCTAATTAGTTTGTGCGTGGACGTAATGCAAAAGCGTTTTTGTTTTTTTCATGGACAAAAGGCGATAGTGATACTGTATATGATTTGGTAATAAATGTATGCATTTCGTGTCACAAAATGAGGTAACGCTTTAAATTACCACCCGGTAAGTACAGGGTAAGTACTGGGTAACAAAAAGTGTAAGTACAGGATATGATTCCATTTTTTTGTGGTAATTACTCGGTATTTTAGCAATTTTTTACAAATAACATACATAGAATTACAATGTCATAATCCCTGTACTTCTAAACTTAAGTATAGGTTACTTACAGGTATGATAGTTGGTATTTATGGGTAATTTACAAACAGGTACATGACTCAGTTCATATTAATTGTACTTTTACAATTTATTACAGTTTACATATGATACAAGCACTAGTGGGTATTTATGGGTAATGTACAAATGACTACCAGTTCTTATTCATTGTACTTTTACCTTTAATTCCAGGTTGCTTAATAGTCGTAAATGTTATGTACATGTTTTGGATGTTTCTCATCTGCTCACATGGACGGTGTGGAATGTGCAGCAGTGTTGTCTCTCAGTTTGCTGCTTCTGCCTCTGACAGCTTAGTGCCCTCTAATATCTAAGAACGTCTTGTACACATTATGTATTAGGACCTGTAATTTCTGGTAAATTCCTAGTAAGTACAATGTTATATAGGCTGTTCGGGCGCTAATTTAAAGTGAAGCTTGGTATATTTACGTTCCTGTAACAAAGTTGTAATTATGGTGCAAGTACTCCTTAGTACCTGTAATTACATGTAAGTACACTGTAATATAGGCTGTGCAGGCACTAATTTAAAGTGAAGCTTGGTACATTTACTTCCCTGTAAGAAAGTGGTGCAAGTACACCTTAGTACCTGTAATTACATATACATTCCTAGTAAGTACACTGTAAAATAGGCTGTGCGGGCGCTAATTTAAAGTGAAGCTTGGTACCCTTATGTTCCTGTAACAAATTAAATTCCATGTACATTCCTAGTAAGTACACTGTAATATAGGCTGTGCAGGCGCTAATTTAAAGTGAAGCTTGGTACCTTTATGTTCCTGTAACAAATTAAATTCCATGTACATTCCTAGTAAGTACACTGTAAAATAGGCTATGCGGGTGCTAATTTAAAGTGAAACTTGGTACCTTTACGTTCCTGTAACAAAGTAATTCCATGTACATTCCTAGTAAGTACACTGTAATATAGGCTGTGCGGGCGCTAATTTAAAGTGAAGCTTGGTACCTTTACG
>JAODOY010006114.1:0-10054 GCA_025399855.1 Forbesichthys papilliferus | reverse complement strand
CGGACATATGACATTCCGCGGTTTGCTCCCTCTGCTGCTAGTCTGCTGAAATGCCTTAGGACAGTGCGAGGGTTAAGGCAGTAGATTACTGGCAGAAGTGTGGTGGTGTACAGTTGGCTGGCTCCTAGCCATAGCAGTTCCTCCTGGTCTTTAGGCATGTCTCTGACAATGATACGTTATCAACATCATTGCAGAAAAAGGTGGGGCAACATGCTTGCACTCATGCATAATCAGACCATCAATTTACCTTGGCAGGTCTTTGATTCTCCATTAATCTCCTGAAGAAGTCTCTTAAGAAATTAAACACAGATAAGGCAGTTTCTGAGATGTCCAGTGTTTCCCTATAATATATAAAACAATAGCATGGGTTTAATCATTGTTGCTGCATGGTACTGTTCTTACAATAGTAGGGTATTATATATAGGGATGTTCCTAGCGGCTAATTTCTGTCATTTAAACAACAATTACAATTTCATTTTCATTATGACTATGGTATATATGTATGCTGCATTGGATGTGCTGAAAAGCGTCAGCTAATTATTTCTTAGTGTAGTAGCTAATTACATCTAAGTGTAATTACATGCCGTAGATAGTTTATCTTAGCAAAATTCTATTTAGCCAAACTTAAACAAAGGTTAACACACGGTCAGGAACCCAAAGGAATTTTGACTTGACATTTTTAACGATATTAAATGCAGTTGTACTGTAAGGTTAAATCAAAAGCAGAGGTTGTGAATCCAGATTTGTTTGATATCTGTTTCGTTTGGATAATCCATGACACTGCAAATTCCCACACAGTCGTCTTCGCCGAGCGGAGCAAGTGGCAACATCAAAGTTTTCCGCTTTTAAAGTTGTACCCGCTTGCTTCGCTACTACGAACCAGGAACGCATGTAAAATCAAGCGTTACCAACTCCACTCGCAGCGTCAACAGATTGTTATGCTGATTCATGTGCAGGCTGTGAGGCAGGAGAGACTGACTGAGCCACTACTTTTAAAAAATAAATAAAATAATATGCTTAACCAAATAGTATTTATGGTGCCGACTAGCGATGGTCCCAGCGTTTAACCGTTTAACCGACTAATTGCATCCCTAATTTTATACTAATAATGCAGTAGTAGAGTCACAGATGTTTCCCAGGTAATGACCGGTCATGACAATTGCATAACGATAACATGCATAAATACACACTAAGGCAACATTGCTATGGCAACTACTGTATATTTACAGTATGTAATGATTATAAATACAATGTGGAATAATACACAGTGCCAGTAATAAAATGTATTCATCATTTATGCCTAGTGTGCCAATGACCTTCATGTTTTCTACTGTCCAATGTATATACAATGTATAATACATGATAGATTGTCTCCGAGGGGAAGAACGCAGGCGCACTTGGAAGCCACTTCTCCTTTAGTGTCTTATAGATTTTAGAGGCTAAAACATTATTAGAATTTTTGTTTTGTTTCATTAAGTTAAGTTATCTGTTTTAAGACACTTCTGAAGTTATCTTAGCCCTGATTGCTCTACAACTCGTCGAGTTACAAAAATGTTGTGGCTAGCTACTGGTATCAGGACTGGGCTACGGGACTGGGCTACCGTACTAGCATACCGGTAGTGTACTACAACAGGAGGGCTCTACTACACCAGTCATCGAAACATAAACCAGAGAGGACATAATTTACCGAAATTTATCCTACTTGTTTATTATCGATTGGGCACTCAAATTTAGGATTAAATTCACTAGAGGATTTTTATAACCAATGGCTTTCAGCTGTATTTCGGCACTTTCCACTTGCTCCAGAGGACTACAGCAGTTATATCGCTCCGCCATCTACTCTACATAATCTTGTTTCTCCCCTGATGTGGATTTACGCCGTACACATCTAATCTCTCCTGAAATACTCTGTAGCTGAGCTGCAACAACTCAAGTAAAGGTCCTTCTCACGGCCCTGCTTGGGTTTTAGTAGGCCTATTGTCCTTTTTGGCTGTCGAGAGCCTAATTAGGCTGATTAAGGGCACCTGGGCATGCCTATTATATAGGTGTGTTCCAGCACACTGTCTGAGTGACTCTCCTGGCACCACACATTGTTTGTTGGTTTTGGCTTCTTAGTTTGGTCAGCATGCAACACGAACCACATATATTCAGTACATACACTTACAGACTTTCACACCTCATTCTGGGTTATTCTGTTTGTTAGGTATGTGTTTGGTTTGTTCGGTTTGTTCAGTTTACGGCCAATGAGCCAGGTCGTAACAGTCCTACATCACCCCCCCAGCTCTGCTTGATCACCCTGAAATTATCCGTCGTCCAAGATATATCCACCATCCTTCTCGCAGAAACTACACATTCAGCAACAACTCTCCAACTGGTATCTGCTCCTTTTGGTCGAATCAACGCATCACCACTCGCCCAACCCCCAGCCATCGCACACTTTGTCGGATTCCTTCAGTAATTACAAATTTGATTTCCAATTACTTAAATTTGCATTATTTAATGTCTGTTCCCTTTTTCAGAAAGCCATACTCATCCACGATTTTATAATTGAGAACGATCTAGACATTCTATGCGGAGACATGGCAACAACCAAATAAAATGTTCCAGTTTAATCAGGCCGTCCGACCTGGCTTTGTTTACATCTCTCAACCTCACACCAATGAACGCGGGGCGGGGTTGTCGTTCTCTCGCATTATATTTTGAAAGCCAGATCTGTTAGTGTACCTGCTTATACTACATTTGAATGTTTTGCTTTTAAACTCCCTGGATCCCAACGTCTGATTGTTATATCTATATATAGACCTCCCAAACTATCTGACATGTTTTACATGTTTAACATAATGGTCATGACTATTTGCTTTGATAGGTGCCATGTCCATGTGCCATTAAATATGAATTTTGACAGACCTGCTAGCTGTTCATTTGCTGCTGATTTCAGGACCATGATTTCATCCAAAATGTCACTTTCCCCACTCACAACAAAGGTTATCATTAATCTAGTTTGCTCCACTGGTGTTTTTCCTGACAATGTCACTGAGGGACACCTCCCCATATCTGACCACAAACCCAACCCAACAGTTAAATACTTACTCCAACCTCCCGATAACATCCACACCGACCCCTCGCCTAAATTGTACAGTTCTTTTCTGGACTTTATCAATGAAAAAAAAAAAGATTCACCTACATCTATAACCACCTTCCACCCCTGCTGAGAACCCATCCTGGATGAACACGTCATTTGACTCCACCTATACCTCCCTGACTCTCTGTCTTCACTCTGGCCACTGAAAATTCCATTACTGAAATAATCATGACCTCAATAGCCTGGTCCAATAGCCTCATCAAAACATGCCTTCCCTCCATCCCTTGCCTGCTCACTGACACAATTAACTCCTCTCTTGCCACTGGCTTCGTGCCCCCCACCCTGAAAACTGAAGCTGTGACACCCACACAAGAAAGCAAATGCTGACTCCAATTATATGAAAAACTTTCGGCCCATCTCCACCATTCCTTGCCTCTCAACTCCTCAACCATCTAAATTCCACCAACCTACTCGAAACATTTCAGTCTGAATTCAGTCCCAAACACAGTACTGAAACCGCTCTTGTAAAAATCACGCACACACTTGTCGTTCTTGACCTGACTGCAGCATTTGACACCATCTCCCTCCCACTCCTCCTAGAACACCTGGCTGGCATTGGTATTTCAGGAGTTGCACTATCTGTCACGCCCACGTCCCATGGCGGGGCGGTACCAGCCTCTCCCTCACGTTCCCGCTCCCCGGAGTTCTAATCACTGATCTGTGACAGGTGGCAGCCAGGGACTCCCGAACCTGTGGCTGGTTGAGTGGTTGTGCTCCCCTTTATTAGTTGTCTGTTTTGTTCTAACCCTTGCGGGTTATTCTTGTGTACGTCTGTTAATGGTAAAACCTTTGTTTCGCAACCCTGCGTGGTGCGGTGTTTTTCGTGTTTTCTGTTAAATTAAATTCCTTTTTCATTAATAGTGTGTTTGTCATTCCCGACCATCACAGAATAACCCGCCCTACTCTCTAATTTTGCTGTGTCTTGTTCGTTTCGCTTGTCTGAGTGTGTGGTCTTCCTTTTGTGTTCTTAGGATGAGCTCAGACGAGCGTGACGGGGCGCGAGCCCCGTCGATCGACTGGCAGCGCTTGAGGAGAGATGTCAATCCATGGGAGATTGTTTGACGCAGCTGCTGGGGGCATTCCAGAGCCTCACAGCTCGTCTCACACCTCTCCCGCCAGCCGAGTCTCCGAGCCTCAGGAGCGTCGGAGCAGCGGCGGGGGAGGGGGCGTCTCGACGTGCCATGGTGAGTGAGATCAGGAGGCCCCCATCCCCCCGATAAATACGATGGGACTCTGGGGGGGTGTCAGGGATGTCTCCAATGCGATCTGTACTCCGGTGATGCACAGTTGGGGGATCGGGAGAAGATTTCCCTGATAGCCTCACTCCTCATCGGGCGCGCCATCAGCTGGATGACGGCGGTGTGGAGCAGCGGGGACGCGGCGATGGTGTCTTATCCCAGCTTTGTCGGGCGGTTCGGAACCGTGTTCTATCACCTGGCGGAGGGCAGGGACGTGGGGGAACAGCTGATGCGACTCCAGCAAGGTACAGGCCCGGCTGCGGAGTATGCTTTGGCGTTCCGGACGGTGGCGGCGTCTAGCGGCTGGAACGAGCCAGCCCTGCGCACAGTGTTCACAAGGGGGTTGCGGACAGAGGTGCGCATGGAGCTGGCTTGTGCTCCAGAGAGCACGTCGCTGGACGCTTTCATCGACCGGGCCATTGCCTACGACCGACAGCTTAGAGAACGGGACCGACTGGGGCGCCGCCTACGTTCTCCCTCAGTCGAGACACCGGCCGCAGCTGAGCCGATGGAACTGGGAAACGTGAGGCTCACCGCGGAAGAACGGGACCATCGGGGTCGACTCTGCCTGTGCCTGCTCTGCGGGGAGGGGGGGCATCTCCAGAGAGGATGCCCTCGGGCCAGACCGCAGGACAGGAAGAGGGTGAGTACCCGAACGACGCCACACTGCGTCATGGGAGCTCTGAATGTGACGATTAACACCAGTCCGTATGCGCAGTGATGGTGTCGGGGGGTCTCATCCTCATCTGTCCACAGCACTGATCGACTCCGGTGCCGCGGGGAGCTTCATCGACCAGTCGCTGGTGTCCACCCTGTGCCTACCGACCCGGAAGTTGAGGTCCTCACTTCCCATCAGGGCGCTGGATGTGAGATTGGTGGGGTCTGGGTTTATCACTCATGCTACCCGTCCGCTCGGTCTGACCATCAATAGCTGCCACCGAGAGAGAGACTGGAGCTCCAGGTACTGCCGTTGTCCGTGCACCCTATCGTCCTGGGTCTCCCCTGGCTGCAACGACACGAGCCCAGGATCGCCTGGAAGAAGAGGGAGATCCAGGGGTGGTCCCCGCGGTGCCGGAAGACCTGTCTGATGGCCATCTGCGGAACCACGTTGGTGGAGAGCCCGCAGAGTGCCCTCCAGCCCTGCCTGCTGGAGCAGTACCAGGATCTGGGAGGGGTCTGCTCCGTGGACCAGGCGAGGTGTCTCCCTCCTCACCGCTCCTGGGACTGCGCCATCGACCTGGCGGCCGAGGCTTTGCCCCCGCGGAACAAGATCTACCTGCTCCCGGTGGCGGAGACAACGGCGATGGAGGAGTACGTAACGGAGGCGCTGGAGCAGGGCATCATCCGACACTCCACCTCTCCAGCGTCGGCCAGTTTCTTCTTCATCGCCAAGAAGGACGGGGGTCTCCGACCCTGCATAGACTACCGCGGCCTGAACAGCGTCTCTGTGAAGTTCCGGTACCCAATGCCCCTCGTCCCTTCCGCCATCGAGCAGCTTCGGGGGGCGAAGCTCTTCATGAAGCTGGACCTCCGGAGTGCCTACAACCTGGTCAGGATCCGGGAAGGAGACGAATGGAAGACCGCGTTAAGCACCACGTCGGGCCACTACGAGTACCAGGTCATGCCGTTCGGGTTGGCGAACGCACCCGCGGTGTTCCAGTCATTCATGGACGAGGTGTTCTGGGATATGTTGGGGAGGTACGTCATAAAATACATCGACGACATCCTCATCTACTCCTTAACGTTCCCGAAGCACGTGGCCCACGTGCGTGCTGTTCTGCAGAGACTACTCAAACACCGGCTGTACATCAAGGGGGAGAAATGCCTCTTCCACCGGGACACCGTCTCTTTCCTGGGGTACCGCATCACTCCGGAGGGGGCTCACATGGAGGAGCTCAAGGTGGAAGCCGTCAGGTCCTGGCCAGTCCCCAAGACCATCAAGGAGCTCCAGCGGTTTCTCGGATTCGCTAACTTCTACCGCCGGTTCATCAGAGGATACAGCACGGTCTCGGCGCCCCTCAAGTCATTGTTGCAAGGGAAGCCGCAACGCCTCCGCTGGACCTTGGAGGCCAAGAGGGCATTCGGGGAGCTGAAGAACACCTTCACCACCGCTCCGCTCCTGGTGTACCCGAACCATCTCCTCCCCTTCACCGTGGAAGTTGACGCCTCCGAGGTTGGGGTGGGTGCTCCCAGCTCCATGACAGCCCGCCCCTGCTCCACCAATGCGCGTTCTTCTCAAAGAAGCTGTCAGCTGCGGAGAGGAACTACGACGTGGGGGACCGAGAACTCCTGGCGGTTAAGTTGGCCCTGGAGGAGTGGAGGCAATGGCTGGAGGGTGCTCGGGAACCTTTTACAGTGCTGACCGATCACAAAAACCTTGAGTACAACCGTGCCGCTCGGCGCCTGAATCCCCACCAGGCCCGATGGACGAGCTACTTCTCTTCTCACCTACGTATGCCGGAGGGGGGTCCGGCATACGCAGTGGAGGCGGTGCTGGATTCCAGACGGCAGCCGCCTCCAATACCTGGTGGACTGGGTTGGTTACGGCCCCGAGAAGCGCAGCTGGGTGCGGGCTGTGGACATTGGTCGGGCCCTCATCCAAGAGTTCCACGCTCGCCGGCCGGATCGGCCAGGGCCTCGCCCTCGGGGTCGGCCGGTACGTCGGTGAGTGGTTGTGCTCCCCTTTATTAGTTGTCTGTTTTGTTCTGACCCTTGCGGGTTATTCTTATGTACTTCTGTTAATGGTAAAACCTTTGTTTCGCAACCCTGCGTGGTGTGGTGTTTTTCGTGTTTTCTGTTAAATTAAATTCCTTTTTCGTTAATAGTGTGTTTGTCGTTCCCAACCATCACACTATCCTGATACTCCTCTGTCCAACTAAAATCCAAGCCAGTGCTGGGTCCTCTGCTGTTCATCATATATGTCCTAACCTTGGGCACGATCCTGAGACACCACATCGACTTTCACTGCTATGCGGACGACACCCAGCTCTACCTCTCAACTGAACCCAGCTCCTTCCCCCCCCCAATCTCCCTCACCAACTGCCTTCATGACACCCAGAGCTGACTCTAAATGCCCTCAAACTCAACATCAGCAAGACAGACGGCCTGCTCATTGGCTTCAAATCCACTATCCCCACAAAAGACATCTCCAGCCTGAACATCATCTTCCCATCCCACTGTCAACAACTTCGAAAAAATATTGTCACTTTTGATAACTCCCTCTCATTAGAATCACACATCAAAACCATCACCTGGGCATCCTTTTTCCACCTCCGCAACATATCTAGACTCAGTCTCTCACTCTCATACTCAAGTGCCGAAACTCATCAACGCCTCAACGTCACTTCATGTCTGAATTACTGCAACTCTCTTCTTTCTGGCATCACAAGAAAACTCATCGAAAGACTGATTAGTTCAGAACTCTGCTGCCAGGATCCTCACAAACACAAGGTCAATGGATCACATCACTCCTATTCAGATTCAACTACATTGGCTTCCTGTAAACTTTAAGGGTTTTCCTCCTTACATAAAAGGCCCTAGCATTTGACCTTCTGTTCCACTCTAACTTTTCTGTGTGTGGCTAGCCTAGATGCAATATGCTCTGTACGTTTACTACTCCTGTTGTATTGGTATTTATCATATCCTACAGACAAATAGCCTATAATGAAATAACTGGATGAATACAAACCTGTTAATTCTCCTCGGTCCCTTCCACGGTGCTCTTCTCTTGACTTCTCTTGGCAAATTATAAAAAGGGTATCCTTCTAACACTATCACTATTACGGTAGCAATAAAATGCAATTTCACTATGCAGAACCAGTAACAATTCTACTCTCTACATGGACGTAACATTTTACAGCTACATTTATAGTATTTATAGTATATTTCTAAAGTAACGTCGTCACTAGGATATGCTGTTGTAGACAACATCTTGGAAATAGTTTTTGGCACCTGACGGCTACCGTATCTGCAAATAAAGGATTGGAAAAGGAGGGGTGATGGAAAGTTTTTTCAGTTTTGCAATCTGCAACCTCGCCACTAATGGCCACTGGATCCTAAATAGTGGCCCTTTAGGTTATTTACTATCCAAATTACCCTGCGACCCGACTCTGGATAAGCGGACGAAGATGGATGGATGACTATCCAGATAGCTCCTAAATACAAAAAATACAAAGAATTATGTTATTTAAAATACTATAGCCTACATTATAGCATAGGCCAGGCCTATTTAATTGGCGGCCTCCGGGCCAAATGTGGCCCACCAACTGCCCCCATGTGGCCCAAGAGGGGATTACACCCTTGACCGCTCAATATACTGTATACTACTCAAGTTAATATATTACTGTAAATTAGTTATTATTAACTGTTCTACAGCCAAGACATCATGACATAGCATGTTTGTAAATGTAATATAGTAGTCCAGACTTTATATTTAATGTGATGAAATTAGTCTAAGTGACATATTTGCACATAGCTCACGTAGCTTCTGTTAGTGAGAATAATGGCTGGGTATGGCCATTTGAACGCATACTGTAGGAATACCTGGAATGTAAATGTAATTTCAGTTGCATAACACTGCATTGCAAACTGGACGCATGTGGGCATGACTGCGATTTTGTTGTGCAAAAGCCCGTACGCCAGAGAGACTTGGAATAAGCGGCATTCCTATAATTCTATAGAAAATCTTCGCCATTGACTTGACACACTGAACATTAACCAAGCTGTTGGTGGATGCTCTCGTTGTCTCACTGTCGTAGAAGAACAGAATGAACTGTAAGGTTGGAAACTATGATACACCAACATAATGTAGTCTACAGGCGAGAGATGGCATGTGTGAGAGCTAAAATACCTTAGGCCTATACATGTGACTGATTGTATTATGAACAAAGAGTGGGGAATTGTAATGTTACAGACTCAGAATATATTATAGTAGTGTTTTTCCAACTTAATATATCATATAGTTGATTATAGTAAAATGCAATATTGTTGATGCACATTAGACACAACCTGCTTTAAGTCTGTCTTTAATAAGACAGACTACTGCCTCTTTAAGAATGAATTGGCATTTTGTTTAGCCTTCCTTTGATGTGGGTTAGAGTCTGTGGTGCTCCATAACCATTCCCATGAGCAGAGTCTGCCTGCTGTGCTGTGTGCAATGCATACTCACTCAATATAGGAGCAGTCCATAGCTGTTCCACGCTGCTTCAGCTTCCCGCCTCATGTTTTAGTTTTTTTTTTAAAATTTTTTTTTAAAAATTGGGCAGTGTTTATGAATATTAAGAAGATAATCAACCAATAGGCAATCACATTTCAGATTTTGGTAGGGGGACACCTGGAGTGGCCAATCACACTTCAGTGGCGGCCAGTGCCACCCATGGCCACTTCCTGGCCACCCCTCTGGTACCATGGCTATAATACGAGTAAAGAAGATTTAATACATTCAGGTTTGAAACCATTCATTTAGACGAGAAACTAGAATTAACATGCCTTATGTGTCCAGTGTCCAAAAGACATGAAGTTATTATCACTCAAACTGCTGCTTGTAGGTTACTGTAAACACGGTTTTAACATGGAACTAGGGGTGCACAATATTGATAAAATGTGATATTGCGATATTGATCATGAAAATTGCAATATCGATATTAATTTCAATATTTTAAAATCACAAAGGTTA
>JAODOY010006113.1:0-10055 GCA_025399855.1 Forbesichthys papilliferus | reverse complement strand
ATATATTATGTTGGTCATATTGGAAACTATTTACACATTTTTCAAACGTGTTCTTCCCCTCTTAATAAATATATGTAACCACTAGTAGAAATATTTCCAAGGGAAACCCTGGAAGGTCACATGTTTAGTCATAATTCAAGAAATTAAAACATGAAGGAAATATTTACCCATAAAGAAAGCCAACAAAAAGTAGATTTATGGTGAAGACCAAGCTGTCATTCCATAACTTCTGGAATCTTTCTGGTAACCTCTTTTAAAGAAAAAGACATGACAAGCAAACAAACAAGCGTTTGAGAGAGCGTTAGACTGCAAATAGTCTTCTGTAATGCTTTATGACAATCAGAATCAAATTTCCACCCACTCTAGTGGAACCTCAGAAAGTGGATATGTTCAGACACCACTTACCTTCCACACGTAGAATAGAAATAACAAACGGGAAACAGACGTTTCCCTTTTGGCAAGATCTGAGAGGTTTGTTAATTGCTCTTATGTATGATGGCTTTCTAATGATTCATTGGTGCATTTATAGATAAGAGCATTGCCTTAACTTCATCTTAGTCTAACCAGTTGTTTATTCATTTATACATACCTTTTAATTAAATCTATGTTATTCACGTAAACTTGCAACACCACACATATAACCTTATAAGCTTAAGTGCTTACTGGATGTTATATTTCATTTCGCACATGCTGACTTTTGGGATTAAATATTATATTTCCTCATTAATTGTACCTAACCTCAAATCTATGGCACTGGTAAAATAACATTGCCTTGTGTTCCGAACTATCAAGAATTGATCAATATCATTTCAGAACTACATGGTATAAGTGAACTTTAAATCAAAATAATCTGCAAGAAACTAATGAACCCTAGCAAAACAAAAACATCACGTGTAAAAGAAATGCCAACTACTGTATGTAGGCCTTTTGCTATCCTTTTGGTGGTGAGCTCTGGTGGACTGAATCCAGCACTGTGCCAGCACCTTCCCCGTCTTTCTTCTTTTTGCTACTTCTCAAATGTTACACACCCACATATATCAGAGCCATCCTACCGCCCAAATGTTGTTTCATCGCCTACCCAACTCACTATTCCTTGCTACAGCCTCCCTGATAACTGTCATAATTTAGGCTACTACAGTATATGGCTGCCATGATGGCTTCCTTGAAGTGTTGTTTCATTGTTTGGGTTTTAGGAGGGTAACAGAGTTGCTGCTTACCTCAGATGACGTACATCCCTTTACCCCTCACTATCCCTCTCTGCTGCAAGTCCTTTTTAAAGACTCCATGTGTTGGAAAAAGATGCTTGCCTATGTATGTTATTTTTTTCCCCAGTTTAACCTTACCCCAAATCATCAAAGATGAGATTAAAACAAGTCAAGTCAAGTCCATTTTATTTATATAGCCCTTAATCATGTTGCCGTCTCAATGGGCTGTACAACATACATTTCACATGGAAACAAACAACACCACCTTAACCTGCTCCTTCCCCTGGGCAAGGAAAAACTTCCATTAAAGTGTTTCTCACGTGTAAATGGAAAATGTTGGCTTTACTTAGTTAAATAATTCTGCATTTTTTTCATGCTGCAACTCCTGCTTTTAGCTTCTCTGCATTCTCTGTCCCTGACTAAACCTTGCTCTGTAAATACACTGCAAGGTTGGCATGTTTCACATGTGAAGCCTAGCGGTCACTGACCGTTTGACGTAAACCTGTGTTACAATGTGGACTCATGGAGGTTGACCAGGCATAACTGACATTTCTGTTTACTCAGATGTGTTTTTGGTGGTCACGGAGGAGGCTTATGGAATAGTTGGTAGTAGCAGACATACAAGAACTACTAGAAAATATTAAATTATGTTTAAAGAATACATTTCCCCTAGTGAGGTAATAAAATGTAACTTGATTTAATAATAATCCTGATTCAACAAACATGGAAAATTGTATCTTCACGCCTCTGTGTACTGGTGACAGTGTTTATTATATCTGTGGAATATAATAGTACTTACTGTACTGAAATTCCTAAATTAGCTGCTGGGACTCAACCTTTGACCTTTGAAGTCACACCAGCAAACTGGCCCGCAACCATAGGTACTAACAAAGCTAAAATTACAGAAACGTGGTAGATAATATAGGACCAATTAATGCAAAAGTGACTCGTGTCTAAAATTATATGCAGCACGCACACTCACAAGCCCTTTATCAGAGAACACGAGACAGAGATCAAAGTGGCAACAGGAAGGAGGGACAGTGTGGAAGGGAGAGGGAAACACAGAGAGAGAGAGAGAGAGAGAGAGAGAGAGAGAGAGAGAGAGAAAGGAGTAAAAGCAGTAAAATAAACACATGCGTAAGAAACACAGATGACTGATGCCCGGTAGTACAGGAACAGAACGATAAGCTTTACTGGCCTTTTCACTTGCTTTTCCTCTGTTCTCTGACCCTTCCTATACAGTTTATCTCTTCAATAGCACATTTGCGCTCACTGACATTAAAGATGACTTAAGGCTCCAAAGTATTTTTTCTATAAGCACAAAGAAGAAAAAGGTCCATATATAGCTGCCAGCCAACCAAAGATGAACAGCAATACAGCTGACAGAGATGATTAGGCATAAAATAAACAATTAGCTGTACCGATCAATCAATACATCATCGATCGATCAATCTATACATTAATGAAATACAGTAAATTAATACAATAAATATTGTAAATAAATGTTGAAATAAATAAACATTTTGCTGCAATTTATAACTAATTGAGATAATAATAATAATAATGTTTAACCACATTAAGAAAATGCAGAAATTAATTACTACAAAAAATATTTTTTATGCCAGTCTATAAGAATACTCTAGAAGCTTGGACCAGTTTCCTTTGTGAAAAACACAGTCAAGGATTAATTAAAAATTGTGTTATAAAATCTTTTTTTTAACCTAATTTCTAAATTTTGTAACCATGCCTTACCTTAACATTTCCCTTGTTCAGATGAATAATATGTTGTATTTTTATTTTAGTTTTGTTTACAAGCCATATTATCTTGTCAAAAACACCACGGATTTTGTCAATGTGAAACATCTCCTCAACACCTTCCAATAATTTGGGAGGTATAGGCTAATATGGCAGACAAGTGTCTGACCACCAAGAATGCTTTGATAAACCATGGTCATAATCCAGCCTTACTCCCCAGGTCAGTCAATATATTGATGTGCCAGAGAGCTGCGGAAGCACGCTGGCATGGCAATATAAAAAGCAGCCATATTTAATTCCACCGATGCAGAAAATGAACAGAAATTATTTCAGAAGCCAAATCATGTCAATATCTGTTTGAATTGTCCATATCCCATCAATTAATTTTATACAGCCCCATTTTCAGCCAAACAATCAGATATGTCAAAATGTATTCTAAATTTGTTGGTGGGTGTGCCATCTCCACCATCTTGATAACTCTTGTTTTTGCTTAATTTGACTGTTTTTCTGTGTAATAATTTAAAGAAAAACATGTATATGTATCCTTAATACATTCATAACATGATTTTTTAGGTTGGCATGGGTTTTGGCTCCTGCTCCTACTTCACACTAATAGATGACACATTTTACAAATACAAAATTAGCTTATATCTTGTTTCAGTGTAAACACTGCTGAACTAAGCATGTCATGTAAGATTCCTTCAGTCTAATTTAGCTATTGTAAGATTACACAAAACATTAGGCCTCAACAAATATATATTGTATAAATAAATATATATAATAAATATATATTGGTTAGGCTGTATACCAAAACAACATGACTGGGTCTGTAAACTGTAATATAACGTATTAAGATATATATGGATAAAGGTTGATTGTTCATCAATTAATTTCCACAAAGTACAAAAGAGAAAAAAAACCTGTATAATATACTGTCTGGTTAAAGGATGACTTCTTTGAAAATAACAAACAAATGAGCAAATAATATAGTATTGTAGACTTAAATTAAATTGACTGTCAATTCATCACTAACGTCGAAATGTATTTCCATATGTAATTAGGAATAATAAACTTTAGCACGTTGAACGGGGACTCTGATTTCCCAATTAAATAGTTCTATGGCCCTACTACATAGAACTGACCATCTGTGGGTGTATGCTGCCATCCAGTGGTAAGACAATATTCTGCAGTGTACATTATTATTCGTTATTATTCAGTTCAGTTATTTTTAACATTTTTTTTAACATATTTTTTCTCTCTAGCAACAAAAAAAAATATTGAGGATTATTTTTTAATTGTAGTAGTTTTAAGTGACAGTGAGCCTTTTCATCATTAAGTTTATACTTGTTTGTGGCATTAAGATTATAACAGGGCTATAAAACAATGATAATGTAATTAGCTAATCCCTCTAACATTTTGTTATGAGAACGTAGGCAGTTACTAGGTGTACACTATTTGTTTGATTTTAAAATAACATAAAACAGCATGCTTTTCATCCATAAAGCTAAATTAATTTGCATGTATTTACTAATAGTTTGCCTACAAAATGCCTATTGTGCAATTTGCAGAGATCAAAACATGAGACTGCATACATTGAGTGCACAATTAGCCAGCATTTCTAATGTGCATGTAATTCCTTTGGGTTGGTTTGACTAAGCAAATTTAATTTAGTAAAATGTATATTTTACTAAATTAAATTTGCTTAGTCGGGCCAAACAAATTGGTTAAACTAATGCAAAAATAATACAGTAAATGTAGTCACCAAATGTATATTTTGGATAGATGATTATGATTAAAGAAAAAACAAATTCTTCTGTCTTTACCAATTAAAAAAAAAAAAAAGCCTAAAAATGTAAAAAGTACAAGCTTCCAGTAATTCCTTATGTACTAATACAACACAAGATTAAACAATCTCATCTGTAGTTAAATGCTTTAAAAATAACAAACACTGCTGCATGGTTTTATCCACGAGTTGTGCTTTATTGATAAAGTTCTATAATTTGTACTGGTGATTTCAAAAGCAATGTCGATCACCCACCCCAGTGGAACTTCTGACATATAACACACATTTGATATTGCTGCTTAATCATGGGGAACTGAGAAGTATAATTAACTGAAGGCATTAAATGGACAAAGAACAAAATATACAAACAGGACAGCTGTGACTGAATATGGACACAGTATACAGTATGTGCTTGCGCACATTAGGCCACATAAAGAGTGCAAAATTTCCAACTAGTTAACAATGTGCCCACAGTGTATTCTCATGAATAACTGGGTGAACTATCAGAAGGTAACATCAGTGAGTGCCAAAATGGAGAACGTATTTCATTGATAGACTTCATTGAAGTCATAAAAGTATATTCATTTGGGATCTGTGCACTGCATAATCTAGTAGTGCCATAGGTACTGTGTAATTCTAAGAAACAATGTTATGTTAACAAGTCCTACACGTGTTGCAAATGGCTTAAGCGAGCTGTCTCTCAGCAAAGAACAATATATACCCTGTACAACTTTATAGTAACCATACGTTAGTAAATGTCCTTGCTTATTTGTGTCAGGTCATCTCAAATACAACCATTTCAATTGTACAATTGTTTTGTGTTACATTATTATTTTGGTCTGCTAAATTTGTATCTGGTTGCAGGACAAACTAATGTGGTAAAAGTTAAGGAGGCTGGATTCTGCAGAAAAACCTTTTACTGGTGCATACAGTATGTTGACTGTTCATTTAATGCATCTACTGCTGTTACAAATAAAACACTTTAAATTAATTTAAATGTGTTAACTAAGAGTTTGATTACATTTAAGAATCTAAAAGTTATATTTACATCAAGCTATTCCTACTAAATGAGCTCAATATAATGTCCAAAAGGAGACTTGTAGAAAAAAGCATAAGGCTGAGACCCTCTTCCCAATAGAGGTACCCACACAAATATAAATCAAATCACACATCAATAATTTAGAAATTATTTCCCAGCAATTGTGACAACTTACATCAATATAACAGCCTAAAAAAGGAAATCAGCAACAAAATTAAAAATAAAAAAATAAAAAGATATTGTTCTAGGTAGACCATACAAACGTTTCAAATTAAGAAATTAAATGTCACCAAATATTTCTCCCCTACTCCCAGTTTCCTTCAAAAGCAGCAGAGCGTGTCAATCAACCTTTTAGAGGGAAAGAGTTGACAACACCATCGACCAGGCAGGAAGGCTAACTGGCTATGTTCAGTCTACTCTGTATAGATTTGTTCTGGATCAGAAAATGTAGTCTCGCGTCATCTTCAGGGAAGGCATGGCCTCATTGACGTTCTGGTCCAGGCGGTGGTACTCCACTGTGTTGCGAGAACACAGGCCCTCCCTCCAGCGACGACTCTGGGCCAGAAGAAGGATCTGACGGGAGGGGGGGTAAGAGAGAGGGGAACATGGTGAGAACAGCAGTGGCTTGTGCTCTTGTGGGGTTTACAGGGCCTGTATGTGGCTGGGGAACTTAGATTGTACTTTGCATATAAAGCAAAAGTGTGTGTGTGAGAGTATGCATGATTTATATTTATGATTTGTGCCCCAATACATACGGCCAAACCGTACGTGTCCCACGACGCATTGCCAGCTGGCCAAAATTCTGGATAACGACTGACAGACTGCGTCTAATACGCAAACAAGTTTCACAAACACAGGTAGCGTGTAATAAACATGAATGAGATTAGCTTACTAGCTGGCTGTGCAAATACAGCCATAGCTTCCGTGGGCAACATTGGTTGGCTGTGGCGATGCAGAGTTGCATTGAATTTGCATAAAGATAAAAGATAATGGCTTTGCCACGACCCATCGCTGCACGAGATCTCCTAAATACACCGCATGCGATCCCGTCGTGCACTACGCCAGAGCCCCATAGACATGAATGTAGTACGACGTTTTGCCGTATGTGGTGGGTCATGGCCGCCCGTCAGTCATTCGGGAGAAAGATTGCCGCTATTTGAAATTGATCAAAACAAAAACCCCTCTCCCTTCAACTCCATAGGTTGCTCCCTCAGAAGCTCCACCCCACACACTGCAGACACATTGCCAAGGCTTGGATAGGATATTGTGTGGTGCGGTCTGCACCACTTTGTTTGCTGATTCCCATTTATGGAGCCAAGGCTTTTCTTTTCAGAAAAGTATACACACTCGCTGAATTTTACACGCAGCGCATTAACTTACAATCACCGCATCCACCTTAAATGTATACACACTCGCTGAATTTTACACGCAGCGCATTAACTTACAATCACCGCATCCACCTTAAATGTATACACTCGCTGAATTTTACACGCAGCGCATTAACTTACAATCACCGCATCCACCTTAAACAGACACAACGTATTCGTCCGCAGCGCGCCGCACAAGCACAAACTCACAAGGAAAAAATAGCGCGCCACCACTCACCTTCCTCTTGTTGTGGTACGTGATGTAGACGATGGCCACCAGGAAGGCCAGCAGGACTAGGTGGAAGAAGAAATGCGAGTCCTCATCGCCGGTGCTGTAGAGGTCAGTGGCCTTGTACCCTTCTCCTGAAATCCTCTGGTTCGGCTGACTGATGCCGGCCAGCGCCTTGCTCTCGTCGGTGTGGCTTGCCGCCTTGTCTGCGTCGTCCTGCTCAACTGACACGCTGTTGTCGAAGTTACCGTACCCGCCGTCGTCGTCATTGTAGTCCATGCTAATCAAGATAGTGCTTTTCTCTACGGTATGCTCTGCCTTTACGGTGGGCTTTGCCTTTATGGTGGGCTCTGCCTTTATGGTGGGCTTTGCCTTTATGGTGGGCTCTGCCTTTACGGTGGTCTCTGCCTTTATGGTGGGCTCTGCCTTTATGGTGGTCTCTGCCTTTACGGTGGTCTCTGCCTTTAGCTCGGGGGTGTGGAGGTCGGGGGCTTTGAGGTCAGCTGTCGGCTTCACCTTCTCTAAGGTGATGGCATTAACAGAGGCTGTAACAGAGGTGCTGTCTGGATGGTCGGGAGGATTTCCTCCTTCAGCCGTAATTGGCTCATGACCCTTACTGCCTGCCGGCCCCTGCTGGCTGTTGTTAGAACCACCAGTGACAATTGAGGTTTGTGTATTAGTCAGAAGCGCCTCTTTAATCGTATCCTTCACGGCAGCAGTGAGGGAATTGTTCAATTCCTGAAGAGCTAGGGTACTAGCAACAGCTGAGGTTGTTGCATTTCCAGTTTGGTTTTTTATGCCTTCTTTGTTGTCAAAATCATGGGGGGTGCTACTTACAGCATCAGTACCATTCATCTGAGAAATCTCTGTCAAAAAGAAAAATAAAACATTAAAACGTTTAGTGTAACTAAAGGTGGAGTCAGTGATTGTGTGAATTAAGGTACCTAAAATGTGTTGTTCTTAAATTGAGCCAAACTAAGTCTTGGTTAATTACTTAATTTCAGTAAACTGATTTTTTTCTGAATATACAACTGTACTACTGGTGCATTATTAAGTATAATATAAAACTAGAATATATATTATATTACCCATAGAGGTAATGGCATTACATCTCACTACCTACATTCCATCTACCCTTGCTGTCAAACCAGCTCAGACAAGGAAACTGTGTGTGGAGGAGCTGAAAAAGAAGTACTCTTCTACTCCATAAACATTGCCTCAAGATGGCAAGGCACAGAAATTCTTACGAAAAGTAGTTGACTGGCCAATTTTGTAAAAGAGTTGCTGTTCCATATCTTTGCGTATGTGTTAGAGAGCAAGAATGACCTGCATTACATTTGCCTTTGCTAAAATACATACATTTTTTATTCTGTAAATGAAAAAGCTGAAACTACTGGCTATTTTAGGTATTTTCAAAATGAATAGAAAAAATAAACACATGAAACAAACATCACATGAAGCAATTTACCCCCCCACATCAATACTTTTAAAACGGTTCTGGTTCCTAAAAGGTGCCTGAACCGGTTCTTAGTTATTTTTTAATTGCTGTTCATTATTACTCAAACTATTATGATTCAGTCATTTGTTGACTGTTCCTCAGCCGCCAGCACTCGTCACTCATTTAACAGGATTTATTGATAACAATAAGCCATGTAACTTTGTCTTCTGCCCAAGTTCAAATCAATCATTCTCCAGATTGACTGATCTTTAATACATAAACATATAGCCTTGTCTTTAACAAGTCAAATAGTCTACTGTTAGCTTTTTTTTAGCCATTATGGCAGATAGATAACCTATTTCATAGTTTTAAACTTTTGTCCCTTTCACATCACAGCGCTGCTTCCAACAGTACACAAACAGCATAGTCTGTTATGAATGTGTTTCTATCACGGTGTTAACAATCGTTTTGTAATGTAGGCTAGTGCAGCACTTAACATTTTTTGCCCCGTCTTGGAATCTGGGAAATTCCTTTTAAAACAAAGCTGTATAAAGTGCAGCTATTGTGATGCTTTGTGGTACACATACATACAAATACACAAACTCCCTTCAAAAAGGTTTTACCTGGTCTCATTAGACAGTACATTTACTTGACAAACTCTTAAGTTTAAGTGATTGACAAGTCTTAAGTTTATGTGATTCTAGATCTAACCTAGACACCGACATTTAACGACATTTATATATTTGTAAAAATTACATACAAACTTTTTTCACTTTGTTATTATGGGGTATTTGTGTGTTGAATTTTGAGGAAAAATATATTTTTATCAATTTTAGAATAAGGCTGTAACATAACAAAATGTGAAAAAAGTGAAGCGTTGTGAATACTTCCCAGATGCACTGTACAGTTTAGCCTAGACCCTAACAAGCCAAAACAGATGTTTGAATGTGCTGAAAGTTTTGAACTGTATAGTCCAGCTAAAATTAATACATTAATGTTCTAACAAAATATACACCCATGCTGTAGCCTAATTACTGTGAAAATGTTGTAGCCACAACATAACAGCTACATAAATTACTGAGTATTAATGAAAAAAATATGAGGGGGAAAATGTAACTACGGTACAGTACCAGCTACACAGTAGTATTATAATATGGGGGTAGATCAACCTCTTCCCGTCAGGCTTCTGGCCACTTGTTCTAAAATTGGCGCTGATGAGCCGAACACACCTGTGGCAGT
>JAODOY010006112.1:0-10055 GCA_025399855.1 Forbesichthys papilliferus | reverse complement strand
CGACCAGTGCCAGCACCTAGGCGCAAGGTGGGCCCACATACACACCAGCTGGAGCTCCCTGACTGCCGGGAGGTGGAACAGCAGTGCCCGGTGCTCACACCAAGGCGTAGGGCGTGCGGTGAAACCGCAGCGGCCAGTGCCAGCACCGAGGCGCAAGGTGGGTCCGCCCCCGGAGCCCGTGGAATGGCTGGAGCCCGAAAACTGCCCTCCGCCCCCAGAGCCCATGGAATGGCTGAAGCCCGAGGACTGGCCTCCGCCCCCGGAGCCCGTGGAATGGCTGGAGCCCGAGGACTGACTTGCCTGCGCTTGGTTTCTGCCACCTCATCCACTCATTTCGCGACACTATAAAACTATTTTATTCTTTCGCTTTAATATGTTCGAGTTGCATATCATTTTATGCGAAATAGTGCGGCGGTTAAAATAGTGCAATTAAAGGCCTAGCCCCGAAGGGGCGAAGCCCTTATTGTTATTGTACTTTTTCTTATTAAGTATCTGGCCCACAGACTTGAATTCTTGGCTTTGAAATGGAGCGTGTGCGAGAAATTCAGTCACAGGTTAAGAGGCCATTCTTTTACGGTATGGACTGATAACAATCCTCTTACCTACATTATGACAAAACCCAAGCTTGACGCTTGTAAACAACGCTGGGTGTCCAAGCTCGCCCTTACACTTTTGATCTGAAACACATACCTGGCACTAAGAATGTAGTAGCTGATGCCCTTAGCAGAGAGCCTTTTTTAAAAAAAAAATTATTTTATTTATTGGGTTTTTTAGTTCACAAATTGTTAGTTTACAAATTGGACAACAAGGCTACAGAAAAACAATACACGGAAAGGACATTTAAGTAGACAGATACATAAAAAATAAAAATAATAAAAAATAACAAATGTATAAAAGAAAACATACCAGACAAGGGGATAATAATAATAATATCAATAATAACAATGAGAATTAAAGTGAAGGAAGCCTCTGCATTGCATTGAAGTAGGTATTGAAAGGTTTCCACTTGGAATGAAAGCCATCATTGGAGCCCCTGAGGGAGAACTTTATCTTTTCCAAACTCAGAAAGAACATCACGTCCCTGAGCCAGAAAGAAACAGTGGGAGGGAGAGTGGATTTCCAGTTGAAAAGAATCCTACGTCGAGCCAGCAGGGAAGCGAAGGCGACAATGTCTGCTTGTTTGTGTGATAATGAGTGCCTGTCCACCGGCACACCAAAAACAGCCAGCCGGGGGCACGGACGCAGATCCACGTGCAGCACGTCAGACAGAGTACTGAAAATGGATTCCCAATAGTTCTTGAGGGCCGGGCACAGAGCAAACATATGGCTGAGGTCACATGGGGAGGCTGTACATCTGTCACACTCATCTTTCACTTCTGGTTAGATTTTTGCCAGTCTAGACTTAGAAAAATTAGCTCTGTGCATAACCTTGAACTGTATGAGACAGTGACGAGCACACGGTGAGGCAGAGCCGACCTCGCAAATCATCCTGTCCCACCATTCCGGTGTGAGCTCCATACCCAGCTCCTGCTCCCAGGCAGATCTAGTTTCATTTGTAGAATGGTTGTCCAATGAGAGAATAGCCGTGTAGATCTGAGAAGTTAGGCCCTTCTGTTGCGGTAGTAAAGATAACAGTATGTCCCAGGGTTGCGCTGGAGGTTTGGCAGGGAAGCCAGAGAACTGTGTGGAGACACAGTGTCTGACTTGCAAGTATCGAAAAAAGTGGGATGGGGGTAGGCCGTATCTAAAGACTAGGGTGGGAAAACCAGAGAACCTTTCCCCATCAAACAAGTCTTGAAATGATGTAATGCCCTTCCTTGCCCAGAGAGAGAAAGCAGTGTATTAGGGAGGGGGGAAAGATGTGGTTTTTATCAATAGAACTCATAGTTGACGCAGACAAAAATTTAAAGTGGCGGCGAAATTGGTACCAGATCTTAAGTGTGGAGAGTACAACAGGATTTCCAGTGTAGCGAGAGGGGGGTGCCGGCAAAGCAGAACAGAGCAAAGCGGGAAGAGATGTAGAAATGCAAGAACGTGCCTCCAGTTTCTGGAAATTGGTGGCCCAGTAGTAATATAAATAGTTGGGCAGCGCCATCCCCCCGCTAAGATTGCATCTCTGAAGCAAAGATCTGCTAACCCTAGGCACCTTACCGCCCCAAATAAATAAGGTAATGGCCTGGTTGATTGACTCAAAAAATTATTTGGGCAAAAATAGTGGGACCGAGTAAAAGAGATACGGGAATTTGGGCAAGGTATTCATTTTAACAGCGTTAATCCTCCCTATGTGTGACAGCGGTAGTTTGCCCCACCTCAGATAGTCAGATTTCATTTGAGCAAGAATAGGGGCAAAGTTTGCAGAGAATAGGGCAGAAAGCGAGCGAGTAACTTTCACTCCAAGGTACGTGAACCCCGAGTGGCTAAACTGGAATGGCAAATCAGATGGTTGAAGATGTAGTGCTGTTGAATTAATCGGGAAACATTCACTCTTATGAATATTCAGCTTGTACCCGGAGAAAGAACCAAAGTCCTCAATAATGGACTAGACGGATGGCACACTGGCAGCAGGGTTACTGACATAGAGTAGTAAGTCATCAGCATATAGTGACAGCTTGTGTTCCACACCTTCCCGTGACACACCCCGGAAAGAGGGGGATAACCGTAGAGCTATTGAAAGGGGCTCAATAGCAAGGACAAACAGTAACGGAGAGAGAGGACACCCTTGCCTGGTTCCACGTCCAAGTGTGAAATATTCAGAACGGGTGTCGTTGGTACAAACACTGGCCTGGGAAGACGTGTATAAAAGTCTGACCCAGGAACTAAACCTGGCTCCACAACCAAATTTCTCAAGAACAGCGAAAAGATATTCCCATTCAATCCTGTCAAACGCCTTCTCTGCAACCAGCGAGATCAACACCTTAGGAGCTTTAGAGAATTGCTGAGAGTATATTATATTTAACAAAGTCCGAGTATTAAAAAAGGAATATCTACCTTTAATAAAGCCAGTCTGTTCTTTTGAAATTATTTTGGGAAGGACCTCCTCCAAGCGTCTCGCCAATGCTTTAGCCAGCACTTTAGCTTCGACATTGAGAAGGCTCAGAGGCCTGTATGAGGAGCAGGCAGAGGGATCTTTCCCCTTCTTGAGAAGAAGCACAATTGATGCCTGTGTGAGAGTCTGTGGCAGTGAGCCACGTTCCAGTGACTCATTGAACATAGACAACAGCAAGGGCGCCATTTTGGTAGCGAATCTTTGATAAAACTCCACAGGGAACCCATCAGGCCCCGGAGCCTTACTTCTCTGCATTGACTTGATGGACTGCACAATCTCATCAAGGCTGAAGGGAGAGTCGAGGTTAGCCGCAGTGTTAACATTGACAGAGGGAATCTCCAGACCCTACAAGAACCGAGACATGTTTGCCGTTTCCGCAGGGAAGTCGGATGTGTAAAAAGAGGAGTAGAAAGATTTGAAAGAGTCATTGATCTTCTTGGGATTTAATGTCAAACCACTGGAAGGATCCATAATCTCAGGGATTAAGCGAGAGGTAGCCTTATGTTTCAGCTGGTGTGCAAGCAGACGGCCTGCCCTGTCACCGTGCTCGTAGTAAGTTGCACGTGAGCGCAACAGCAGGCTTTCAGCATCAGCCGTGGATGCTAGGTTAAATTTGGACTGCAAGTTCAGGCGCTGCTTGTATAGCTCTGGTGATGGCGACAGGGCATATTGGCGGTCCAGCTTCAGAATGACCTCAGAGAGTTCCTCCATATTGGCCTTTTGAGCTTTGTTCAGGTGTGAGAAGTAGGAAATAATTATGCCTTGAAGATAGGCCTTAAGGGTTTCCCACAAAAGTGAATGTGAAGTAGAGCCAGTTCGGTTAGAGGTGAGAAAGTTATCAACAGAGGTGGAAATTAGGTCACAGAAAGCCTTATTGGATAAAAGGAGAGAGTTGAACCTCCAACTGAGGTAAGAACGAGGTTGTTCCGCCAAAGCAATGTCAAGCGACAAGGGGCCATGATCAGATATTACAATGGGCAGGTACTCAGAGGAGGTCACGTTCTTTAGCAGTGCACGGTCGATAAAGAAATAGTCAATACGGGAGAAAGAGTGATGTACATGTGAGAAGGAGTATTCCCTGGCACCAGGGTTCCCGGACCTCCAAGGGTCTGCACACCCGTTTACACCCATAAAGTCTGAAAGGGACCTTGACATTGCCGAAGTGGTAGTGGTTTTGGGATTGGAGCGGTCCATAGTCGGGTCGACCACACAGTTCAAATCCTCACCAAAGATCAGCATATGAGTGTTCAGAGAAGGGATGGTTCCCAACAGCCTATTAGCAAAACCAACATCATCAAAATTGGGAGTGTATACATTGACCAAAACTACCTATGTGTGAAAGATGGTGCCTGTTACAATTACATATCTCCCATTACTGTCAACTATTACAGTAGAAACAGAGAAAGGAACCCTGCTGCCGATCAGAATAGCCACACCTCTGGACTTAAAGTGTGAGTGGAAGACATGGCCTAACCTGGAGTTCTGTAGCCTGGGGTGATCTTTATTGAGTAAATTAGTCTCTTGTAGGAAAACCACATCTGCATTAAGCTTCCTCAGATGAGAGAGGACCCTCTTAACAGGAGTATTTAATGATTTAATGTTCCAGGATATAAACCTAACAGGAGAATGCCCACCCAGAGAAAAGAAAAAAAAGAACAATAAAGGAAAGTTAAAAAAAACTAAGACATAACCACATATATACACAAAAACAGATATCCCTTCCCCCACCCAACCCCCCCACCTAGTTCCAGAGTCTCCTTCCCGAATGGAGACAGCAGGAAAACCTCTTCCATGGCTTCGGTGCATGTTAGCAGAGTCTCCTCGTCCAAGCGCGGGGAGGCCCCCATGTACCAGCAACTTAACAGAACAGTTAGCATTCAAAGCTATTATAACTAGAAAAGTAAACAGCACATCAAACCTACAGTGTGCAAAACTACTGAGTAAGTTATACATCCCACATACATGAGCAGACGTATAAGGGAGAACCCGATCAGTATAACCATGTGCCCTTAGGAGTGCGACGGATAGGAAAGATGACAGACAGACAGATATACACAGACAGGCACACACATACATACACATGGGTATACATATATAAAAACAAATTTTTTTTATAATAACTTAGACAATACACCCATTAGAATACATACACATGCACACATATACATACCCACAGATACATTCTTACATACACACAAATAATAATAAAGACATATTTTTTATGCTTATAATATACATACACACCCACACACACACACACACAAACAAATGCATACATACATACAGACCTACACACCCGCAAGTGATAGCAATATCGAAATAGTTACACTGCATTATTATACTATAGTACTAGGTAACCCCCTAACACTACAATGATCACGTAAAGGGTTACAGTACAAGCCTCCATCACCGCGCCGAATCTGAACGCTCTAACACAACAAAGACGTCCAAAATGTGGCAAGAGTGTCTGGAAACAACATTAAAGTCAACCCCTATGCCGGAGGGCTAGTAACAGTGTGTCAGAAGCGACTCAAAAATGTCATGTGAACCAGCGCTGGGCGTCTTCGTGGGAGTCAAACTGTAGCTTCTCCCCACCATGGTCAACGCACAGGCGTGCAGGATAGTGCAGAGTAAATTTGACCTTTTTCTCGTATAGGCGGTGTTTCACGTCAAGAAAGGCCGCCCTCCGCCTGGCAACAGCAGAAGTCACCTTGTGACCGCGAAACAATAGTAGGTCACGGCTTTGCCTACGGAGGATCCGCTCCTTATCCTGGAAGTTATGGAACCTGGCGATGAACACCCTAGGCCTTGTGTTGTTGCTTTTTGCCGCTGGAGGTGGGCAGATGCGGTGAGCCTTGTCCAATTTAGGGCGAACAGGAACAGTGGTGTTACCCAGCACTGCAACGAAGAAGTCGGCCATGAATTCAGCCGGGTCTTCGCCCCCTAGTCCCTCCGGAATTCCGATCACCCATACGTTGTTGCGATGCGAGCGGGCCTCTAGATCGTCAGTTTTGTCTAACAATTTATGGTTATCGGAATGCTCAAAGGCATCCATACGACGACCCTGGTCCTCGGCGGTGGAACGGATACTCTCCAGAGCAGCAGAGAGGGGAGCCAGGGCCGCCTTGACAGCAGGCGCCAAAGCTGATTCGACTACGGACTTCAGCTGAGCAGTTATGAGCGCCGTGATTTCAGAAATTAGAGTTGTGCGGAGTTCTTGTAAGTCTGCTAGCATGACTGCTCTATCGGCGCCATGACAGTCGGGGTCAGCCATCGCGGATGAAACTTTAGTTACAGTGCGCCTCTTCTTCAAACTGTGGCATCTGAACAAGAGCGATTGTATATAACCAGATAGAGAGTGCTGATGTGTTGAGAAGATGAATGCAAGTACAAAATAAATAACTTAAATTAGCGATAGCACGGGAGCCCTTCAATGTGCGTCTACCCACTCAACATGCTAAACCGGAACTCCAGCAGAGATCCTTTTGCAAAAACAGTCAGTCACAGACTAATCACTGAGCAGTATGGCCATCTTCTTGCTGAGACAGAGGGTGTTGGCCATGACGGCATCCTAGACACTTTCCGACTAAAGGTTCAGTGCCATCGGGTGAATAAATATATCTGTGGTGGTTCGAAGCCCAAACCTGACTGCTGCAAGTGTCACTGTGATGTTGTGTCTGTTAAGGCTCTTCTGGATGGTAATGATCAGTGGGAGGCAGCTACTGAGACGAGGGCTTTGGAGTTGGTTCAGTCAATTCAGGACATATTGATGCCAAGATTCCCTTCCTGGTTTCACGTTAAAGGAACTTCAACAACAACACATATCGATGATAATCCCATTTGTAATTTGCAGAGGGCGCCCTTTCAGGCGTGAGAGGGCTTTGATGCAAAGTCTATAGCGCTCAAGAAACAGTGCTTAAGCTTCTAAAATTGTGTCCTCTACCGGGTTACAAGAGACAATGTCAGTAAACAAAAGAGACATCAGTATGTTCTACCAGACAGCTTAAAAGAAAAAGCGCTACACGGCGTACATGATGTCGCCGGGCATCAGGGGCAGGCAAGGACTCTGCACCTAGCACAAAAGCGATTATTTTGGCCTAAGATAGAATCTGACATAAAAGAGTATGTGAAATGCTGTCACAGATGCATTCTGGCACCAGAAGACACCAGACCCTTCTGCTCGGACTCCACTTGAGAGCATTCGAACTTGTGCCCCTATGGAGTTGATATGTTTGGACTTCTGGAGTGCAGAGGACAGTTAGCAGCGCTCGATAGATGTTCTCGTCATGACGGAATGGAGGAACTGAAAGGTTCAATCGAACACTCGGAAACATGTTGCGATCTCTTCTGCTTAAGGAGAAACATCAATGGCCTCAGCAGGTGCAAACATTGACATTCGCGTACAATGCAACGGTGCATGAGACCACCGGATATGCTCCATTCCATCTCATGTTCGGTAGAGTCCCAAGGCTACCTGTTGATGTGATGTTCAAACAAGTGCTCCATAATCCGGTGGTTGTTGATTATAAAAGCTATGCAAAATGTCATGTCACACCTTCATGAAGCAGCCAGAATTGCCCAAAAGCATGCTGTTAAAGAACAAGACGAACAAGTAAAGAGTTACAACAAGAAAATAAAAAGTATTCACTTGGAAATTGAAGACTTGTTGCTAATAAGGGTGAGAGAGGAAAGAAGAAGTTAGCCGATAAATGGAATGCAACGGTCTATCAGTCAAAGACAGAAACCTTCAAACTAACACATACAAGCTGAAAGACAGCAAAGGCAACATGAGGGTAGTGTAGGCAGGGTCAGAAAAAAAGTAAATCGCCTCATTGAATCCATAGTTCAAAAGCCCTTTGGGTTTAAAGATCTAGCAAGTTCAGTTAGTAAAGGATACCAGTCGCTCCTTACATTGGTTTTTTAAAAGGTAGCTGTGTTTATGGTTGATTTCATGTATGAAACATTCAGTGAGAAGGTTTCTGAGGGGTAGTGGAGCATGTTATGTATTCGGTAATGGCAGGATATTTGTATGGTGTAAAAGGCATCATATTGTTCTAAGAGGGACTGGGGCCTGATCAACCTTATGTTCTCTCTGAACCTATGTAGCAGGTGGCTTGAGCAGCCGATGGTATTTACATTTGCTGTTGTCTTGGAGTTTTCACTGATAATTTTTGAGGTTTGGATTTTGATTAAATCTAGAAGGGGTGTATGTAACCGATGTATAAATAACTTAGGTATATATTTCACCAATAATCCATCATATACTGTTATCTACTTTTTGTTTTTAATTAATATATAATTGTAATATTATATTAAGGAGTTTTTTTCTATATTTAATTTAGATTTTGTTTTGTTGTTTGACCTTTTGACATATTTGCGAGGTCACTTCCTGTAAATTCGCTGCACTCTCCACAGTCGGCTGGAAGCCTTTGTAAGGAGGTAGGTTTTGTGAAATGCTCCTGTTCATATCATGATTAAATTGTGTAGAAACACAATTTAACGGCTTAAATTGTTAATTGCAACTGATGGGTGGGATAATTATTTACAAATGGAACATTGTAATTGGATGATTGTAATGTACTTTATCAGTCGGCTGGAAGCCTTTGTAAGGAGAGGTGTGCAGTACTGTAAACCTGTATGAGAAAGCTGTGTTTTTTTCATACAGGCATATTAAACCCATCTCCAGTTTGCAAGCCAGCAGTGGTCCTCTTCATTCTTCCGCACCCTAGACACAACGCAGATTATAAACCGGTCGTTGGCAGACCGGCTACACAAACACACCATGAATTTGGCTGTACACATTATGGCAATGTTAGCTAACGTTAGATTATGTAATCTTGTTATACTTTTGACTATAATTCATAACTTCTTCGAGATGTTGTCCCTCAATTTTAGTAATCATGTCCTTAAATTAAATAATGTACAGTACTTGCTAGGTGGTCCTATGCTACATGTGAGGAAAACTATGTATGAAGTCCCTGCGTCAGTGGTCCAATAAAGGAACAGAGAAAAATATTGGGGATTTATTTCGGCCAATTACACACTAGGCCCAAGCTAATGCGGCTAACCTAGTCCATCAACACAGCATGGGGATACAGACAGCAAATAACAATAATACAGTATATACATATATATACAGTACACTGTTTAAGTAGCTGCCTACCTTTAAACCATACACACAAGGACTAAAACACTGCACACAAGGTCTAAAGCGCTGCACACAAGGTATAAAGCACTGCACATCAGTTTTACACTACACACCTATATTAGGACTATACAAACTCTAGCACTGGGAAGGGAATAAAGAAAGCCAATTGATATATAATGGACTAGGCCCCAGGGCAAAACAAGTGTAAGCTAAAGGGACTAAGGAAAAAACAGTGGTTGTACAATCCTGCAGTCAGACAAAGTGGTCAGAGGTCCAGTTCTCCCACCCGGTAAATCTTAGTTTTTAGTTCAACGGCAGCAACAATTGCCAAAAGAAAATTGTGCTTAACATTTTAGATATTCTTATAAGGGTACAGTAGATCAAAGATACAAGTAGGTTTGGGTATCGTTTGAATTTAATCGATTCCGGTTCCGATTCTGATACTGCTTATTGATTCAAGTTCTTATTAATTCCCGGTTCCAATTCCAATATTTTATCTCTAAGGAAGACGCCAGCCACCCTTCTAAGAAACCCATTTCATGACCATAGGTGAGTGTAGGAACAAAAATTGCCCGGAAGATTAAAAGCTTTGCCTTCAGGCAAAAGTGATTGCAATAACGCTCCCACTGCTCCGATTCTCCAGCCAATCTCCCACTCCAATGTCCTCTCACTCGCAAACAAGACCCCGAGGTACTTGAACTCCTTCACCCGAAGTAGGCACTCCATCGGTTGTGATCACGGCTTATTTGACCAATGGTGTCCACCATAGTGTTCGAGGGTTACTACCCCTTGAGGAACCTAAGACCTTGAGACCACAGCTCTTCACCGCAGCTTCAGCAATGGAAGCTTTGAACATTTCCC
>JAODOY010006111.1:0-10055 GCA_025399855.1 Forbesichthys papilliferus | reverse complement strand
TGTCTGTGCGTGTGTGCATGTGTGTGTGTGCGTGTGCATATGTGTGCATGTGTGTGCGTGCGTGTGTGCATGTGTGTGTGTGTGTGTGTGCATATGTGTGCGTGCGTGTGTGCATATGTGTGCGTGCGTGTGTGCATGTGTGTGTGTGTGTGTGCATGTGTGTGCGCGTGCACGTGCAGGCCTGCTGGCAGCAGTACCTGTGTGGCCGTGTGGAGCAGGGCATGGTGATGAGCTGCTGCTGCCCCATCACAGACTGCCCGGCCCAGCCCACCTCCCAGTTCTACCACAGCCTGCTGACGGACCCCGACACCATTGCCAAGGTAACGCCGTGGCCATGCCCCCCAACACATGCACTCTCCCCTACCCCTCCTAACACCCCCTCCACCCTCCCCAGTATGAGGGCTCGCTGGTGCGGGGCTATGTGGACTGCTGCTCCAACCTGACCTGGTGCTCCAACCCGCTGGGCTGCGACCGGGTGCTCAGCCAGGAGGGGATGGCTGCCATGGCAACCTGCTCCAAGTGCTGCTGGAGCTCCTGCTTCTCCTGCAGCTTCCCCGAGGTCAGACCCCCCCCCCCCACCCCCACACCAGAAATCATATCCCGATGTTCCTAGCGTAACGATGACTATGAACACTTTTTACTTTAAGGCTTCTATAAGGCTAAATCTCACTTCATATTGATTCTGCAAGACTAACATAGTACTGCTGCATCGACTGTGCTGAAAAGCAACTGCGTTTCTTAAATATCTTACAGCACATCCATAGTTTAGCCTAGCAACAAGATATTTCTGCTAATGGGGTTTAAACTAATAGGAAAACACAAGAAACCTGACTGCATCTGTACGTGGTTACATCCATCCAGCGCAGAGAGGTTGTGAATACTGCAGCTGTTGCAGCTTGTAAAACTATCTGGCTTGAGTAGTTTGTCAGAAATGGAAATTGAGCATGTGACTCAGTGTCTGCTCTCTCATTGGCTACTCTGCACAAAGGTGAGCTGCAGTGCTCACTCCGTGTCAACTTGTGGGGGCGGAGTTAGTAGGCCAACATCTGTGAGCTTTCTCTGGTGGCTCTGCCCCTTTGACACTCTGAAGCCACTGAATCAGGCGCCCCCCACTCACCTCCTCAGGCCTCCTTGAGGCCTGCGCCTCCCTCTGCTCCTCAGGCCAAGTGCACACATGGAGGGAGAGACGAACAAGTGGAATGACTTTAATGAGGAATTCATAGGAACATTTATGAATGAGCACATTTACATTGGTATCTCTTGTATCTTATATCAGTATAATTAAATGCCGGTTTATCGCCCAGCGTTGATACTGACCACCCCCACACACACACACACTGACCCATGCCCCCTCCCCACACTGATCCATGTGTCGCCCCCCCTCAGGCCCACTGGCCGGCCAGCTGCAGCCACATGTCCCAGTGGGTGGACGACGGCGGCTTCTATGAAGGCATGGGCAGCGAGGCTCAGAGCAAGCACCTGGCCAAGCTCATCTCCAAGCGCTGCCCCAGCTGCCACACGCCCATCGAGAAGAACGAGGGCTGTCTGCAGTACGTCGCCTTGGTTACTCATCTTTAGACTGGGAAGCTGATTGGCTGCTTCATCAATCAATCAATCAATCAATCAATCAATCTTTATTTATATAGCACTTTTCATACAAATTCATGTAACACAAAGTGCTTCACACAACGTCATTAAAAACAATTCAAAATGAGTTAAATCAATACAATATGTTGTACAATATATCACCACTCATGTTACACTCATCATCCCAACCCTCCAATCACAAACAAACATCGGGAGTCATGTGTATATATACACACACACACTATGTACTGTGTTTATAGTATATACTGTACATGTACTATATTCTGTAGAATACAGCAGCAACTAGATCTCTCTCTCGCCCCCAGTATGACCTGTGCCAAATGTAACCACGGTTTCTGCTGGCGCTGTCTGAAACCATGGAAACCAACACACAAAGACTACTACAACTGCTCTGCCATGGTGGGGCTGTCTCACACACACACACGCACATGCGCACACACACACATGCACACACACGCACGCACGCACGCGCGCACACACACACACGCACGCACACACGCACACACACACACACATGCACACACACACACACACACACAGGTCTAATACTGTCTGGGCCCCCAGGTGAGTAGAGCAGCGAGACAGGAGAAGAGGTTCCAGGACTACAGTGAGAGATGCACCTTCCACCACCAGGCCAAGGTACCACAACCCCCCCAGACCGGTCAGACACTTCTAATCTTTAATGAACTGACGTTGAAGTTGCCAGGCGAGACGCTGATCCCATTGCACGAGCAGGCTGGGCTCGGCTCGGCATGGTCAGCCTTGGTCAGCGCGGTTGAACACATTTTCAGGACAACCGGGCTTCCCGCTTGACGAGCACTTACTTGCGTTAGGTGTATGCCTGAACCTGAGGATACATTAGGCTATAGTCCTATACGGTGAAGACATACTGCATGTTAATCAGACATGGGTTATTTAAAATGATCCTAGACTAAGAACATTTGTAGATCTTTGAATTGTTATTTTAGTAGACGCTAAACTTGTCTGGGGAATATTCATACATATAGCATTGAGCTGGTGCCATCAGAACATGCAAAAGATGAGATCATTCCAGGTATATAACTGTGTCCAATACACAAGCAAATGCAAAGCATAACAGTATTTGCTTAAAATGACTGTCTCGTCTAGTTCTGTCTCGCTACGTTGAGCCTAGTAGGCTACCCGATCGAGCTTTAAAAAAAGATAGATAACACACGGTAGCTTAATAAAGATAACATCTGAATATAGCCCCGGCTTAATATTGTGTGTTGCATGACTCACACCAACTTTCTCTGTAAGCCTGCTAGGATTGCATTAATGAACTGATGACGATGCCCATAGCATCACAGCGGCTCACTTGGAGGCGGGCCGGCTCACTTTGAGCAGGCCCATCTCGGCTGTGGCTCGGTATGACTTGGTGCGGCCAAATGTGCTGTTGGAAAAGCCCCACAAGTGTCCGTTGGTCAGGCTGCATCGCTGTAGTGGGTATGTAGGGCCAGTAGGTGGCAGTATGCAATTGGCTCATATACAAGATGTGACTCCTCCACGTGCCTGCAGCTTTACGTAGTCTTTGTTGACATTTTCTTCATGAATCTTCTGTCCATTCATATTCTTTCTACACTAAGAAACCTCATACAAGTTGTGTTGAGTTAAGGTTTCCTTCTAGTAAAACCGGTTGCACAAAACATCCTTACGTATTCCTCTTAAGGTTTCCTTCTACTAAAACCGGTTGCACAAAACATCCTTACGTATTCCTCTTAAGGTTTCCTTCTACTAAAACCGGTTGCACAAAACATCCTTACGTATTCCTCTTAAGGTTTCCTTCTAGTAAAACCGGTTGTACAAAACATCCTTACGTATTCCTCTTAAGGTTTCCTTAAAGTTGCCACTTTCTATTTACAGTTGTCTCCTTATCTTGATATAGCACAAGGTGTTTTTTAAACCGTTGCACAGAAGACCTTAGCAACCAAAGTACGGAAAATAGCGTAAGGTACCGCTGACTATACCTCAACCGTGACATGGCTGAGTTTATGGGGATTAATGATGTAAATTTGCGCAATCCGATGAGAATGTTCCGCAACCGGGAGAATCCATTGGATACGCTTAATGATGCGCAATTAATTTAGAATTATAGATTTGACCGGCAGTCAATAATGACTAGCTTTGGACCCCTCCACTTATTGCAGCTGTGCTTCTCCAGTTGTATTAGCCTGGGAAGTTTTATGCTATACGGGATCTTTCCAGTCTGTAATATGCGAGCTATTTCATTTTAAAATGGTAGCCTATTATTAGGCTCTTCTTCAAGAACAGTAAATGTGATGGATTCTTCTGACAGTTTGTTTATTTTGTGTTAGTGCTTCACATGAATAGATCATAATACAGCCAGTAATAAGCGTATGGACTCCGCCTAGTTGTAAAGAAACATTGTCTGTAATCGGGTTACACGTTTGGTTTGGGCTCGGTCCAGGTCAGGTTCAACTTTTCAGCCCTGAATAAAGCTATTGTGCATGTGTGTGTGCCAGGACTTTGCCGTCCAGCTAGAGAGCCGCGTGTCTTCCATTAATGAGGCCCTGCAGATGAAGGCTCTGACCTTTGTCATCGACGCTTGTAAGATCCTCGCTCAGGCACGCAAGGTAAGGTGTCTGCCTGTCTGTCTGCCTGCCTGCCTGTCTCCCTGCCTGTCTGCCTCCCGTCTCACCCCACCGTGTACTGTGCAGGTCCTGGCCTACTCCTGTGTGTATAGCTACTACAACCAGGAGACAGAGAAGATGGATGTTATGGAGCAGCAGATGGAGTCTCTGGAGCTCCACACCAACGCCCTGCAGATCCTGCTGGGTAAGATGCACTGTTTGCACACACGGTGTGGGGCTCTCTAGAGCCACCAGGCTGTCAGGCTAGCTAGGGGCTCTACTGGGGCTAAGGGGCGCTGTGGGGCTCTACTGGGGCGCTGTGGGGCTCTACTGGGGCTAGGGGGTGCTGTGGGGCTGTACTGGGGTGCTGTGGGGCTCTATTGGGGCTAGGGGGTGCTGTGGGGCTGTACTGGGGTGCTGTGGGGCTCTATTGGGGCTAGGGGGGCGGTGTGTTTTTATATACAGTCTATAATGACGTCGCAGAGGGTTTGTTTTAGGACGCACATCAAGTCACAATATCACAAATGTGTGTGTGTGTGTGTGTGTGTGTGTGTGTGCTTCCCCAGAGGAGACCCTGCTGCAGTGCACAGACCTGGCATCGTGCGTACGCCTGCTGAAGCCGGAGCACCTGACCAGCGGCCTGGAGCTCATCAGACGCATCCAGGAGAGACTCACCGCCATCCTGGAGCACTCCACACAGGTGGGAGGGGGGGGGGGGGGGTGTGGTCTGGGACAGGTGGGCTTAGAGGGGTGTGGTCTGGGACAGGTGGGCTTAGAGGGGTGTGGTCTGGGACACAGCGCTGGCTACCTGCCTCAAGAGCCGCCTACTTTACAGGAGAGTATTTTGATTGACATGCACAACGACCAACTACAGAACTCAGTGACCAAGTCGGACGTTAAACTTCTACTGAGGAATTATGTGTAAATGTGTTAATAGGTAGGTTACTGTCAGTAAATGAAGCACTGCACTAGTGCAATGGATTGACCTGAACAGACTTGTGACTATGCTAACATCCAGTGAAAATCTACAGTATCAGTATCAGTACAGCCTGAAAGAGCTGTTGAGTATCAGAAGCAGAGCTTGTGTGACATATTGCTGATGGACAAAGAGGCTGACACTACTGTGTGTGTGGAGTAATAGTACTAATACCTTTATTGTCATTGCATCGTTAAAACCATACAACAAAATGTGGAGTGCTACTCGTGTAAGGTGGTTAACCACTCCACACATTCATTCATTACATCCACTAATATATAATATATTGCTAAAATCTACTACAATCATGTTTACACATAAAAATGTCCAGTAAAATATAAATAATATGAAAATTTCATTTTGTATCCCTGTATCAATCTGTATCAGTCTCCCTGTTCAATTTGCGTATTGCAGTGTTTATGTTTATACTTTATTTGTGTGTGTGTGTGTGTGTGTGTGTGTGTGTGGGGGGGGGGGGGCGTGGTAGGACTTCAGGCTGGGCTTTCAGTCCAAGACAGGTGAACACCCAGAATCAGCCCAGGCCTCTAATCCCTCCGTGGACACCAACAAAGTGTGAGTTATACTGATGCATTATTATATTCATAACACATTACTGTATGGGACTAATACATTGTGAAAATGACTAAAATGTGACATTAAGCATGTTCTAAAGAATACCATAACATGTAACACATAATGTTCTAACATATACCTATATAGCATATATCTAATATATCTAACATTGTGATGAGGACCACTAACGGTGTGCTCTGGTGTCCAGGGCCAAGTCGGACCAGGCGTCAGAGTCTGCTGACTCGGACAACAACAACAACAACAACTGTGGGGGTGGGGAGGAGGAGGAGGAGGATGAGGATGAGGACTACGTCCCCGAGTGGCACGAGGACTACGACGAGGACGACATCGACGAGGACGACTTCTTCTCCGATGACGACGAGTCCGAGAACCTGGAGAGAGACTTCAGCCCGTTCGACTGAGCTGGAGCCACTTGCTGCTTTTCTCACTTCCTGTCGGACTTCCTGTTGTGTGTCCCCAGTTTAAAGCTCCTGGGAGGTGAGGTCAGGTCCCCACAAGGCTATGCTGTCTAGGGGGGAGGGGGTCAAATGAATAAAACAATATGGTCCAGTTTTATTGTTTTAATAAAATGTGCATTTTTCTTTTTGTAGATGTGTAACATTGTCGTGTGTCTTCAGGCCATCAGAACATGAACACGCTGCATTAATGCATGCACATTTTATTAGCTGCAATAAAGCTAGATTATAAACATAGATGTGTATGGAGAATGTTTTGGGGTGGCGATCATCGTGTGAGATGCCTTCACGCCGCTCAACTGAAGGAAGTTCAGTTTCCTGTCAGCCGTAGGATTTATCTGTCCATAATATAATAACCTTCATCGCGTTTCTAACCTGAAGATGACCTTTAGTGGACACACGGACACGTCTTGACGGAGACTTGCTTATTTACATTCACAATTTACTCTTATTTGAGATTAGTTTTTTTTACATGCTTGCTATTTGAAATATTTCTGTTTTCTTGGCCACTGAGAAGCAAGCAATTGTTGAAATGTATGTTATGCTCCTATTGGCTCGTCCCAGAACAGGGTGTGGCCTAAATAAATCCTGTGCTAACTGGTTCCAAATGGTCCCTGCTGCATTATGTCTATTTTCTTCAGATAGAACCTTATGTTTGAACATGTCATCAGCCTGTTTTGCTGTAATCTGATAGATCCTATATTCATATTGTTCATGATTTATATTTCTTATTGTTGGAAGTTGTTTGGCTTCTACGAGCTAACAAAATAAAAGCTTTTTCTGCTACCCTGCCAGTGTTTGTTGCATCACATTTTTATGATGAAAACTCAATTATATTCAAGCATATCTGATTCAAGTTTATTTATATAGTTCTTAATCACATTGCCGTCTGGTATATTTGTGTTGCTCTGATAACCTAAGATAATGCATTAAAACAACACAGAAGCATATTTAATAAATTGTTTTTTCAGTATTATTCTCTGGGTACCTTTATTCTGAAATCAACGACCCGGACGTGATCTTTGATAGCCACCATTAGCTCGAGCGCACGTCTCCGTTGCTTCTGCATATTCAACAAATACAGACTTTTCTGTTGCACCGGATCGGTTGGACGTACATGTTATATGTTGCTTGACGCTTCTACCTACTACCGTCTTTTATTCCTAGACAATCGTAGGTTTGCCCGACGCTGTACCAAGGTAGTTAAGTGGTTTCAGATGAGGCTGCAGCATTTAGCCTGTTAGCATCGATAGGACGTGGAAGAGGGCTTAACACCGGTGGCATGCCGTTCGGGCCTCCGGGAGAGGACGGCCCGCCGCCGTTCGGAATGGGCCCTTCCCCCGGCGACTGGGGCCCTCGAGGGCCTCCACCGCCGGGCGGCTGGGGTCCCCACGGACCCCCAGGCGGCTGGGGTCCGCGAGGCCCGCCGCCGGGCGACTGGGGCCCGCGAGGACCTCCGCCGCCGGAGATGTGGGGGCCAAGAGGCCCGCACCCTGATTGGATTCCTCCCCACGGATATTGGGGCCCGGACGGCCCTCCTCCGCCCGATTGGGGCCCTTGCAGGCCAGACAACTGGGACCCGCCGTATCCGTGGCCCCCCGAGGAGGACTACTGGCGGCACAGAGAGCATATGGAATGGGGCCCCCACCCGCCAGAGGGCTGGGGCCCCCACCCGCCAGAGGGCTGGGGTCCCCACCCGGACCCGTACTACGGCCACCCGCCCTTCATGCGAGAAGAGCCTCCGATGCCCCCGCCAGGGGTGATCCCCCCGCCGGGGGTGATCCCTCCGCCTGGCTTCCCTCCGACGGCGGCGCCGATCACGGTCCCTCCCCCGGGGTTCGCGCCCCCAGTCTACCCTCCTGCAGCGGATCCCAGCGCCTTCCCCCTTTACCCTCCCGGCTGGACGGCAGAGGTAAACACCCGTGTAGCTAACATCGCTCTCTCTCTCTCTCTCTCTCTCTCTCTCTCTCTCTCTCTCTCTCTCTCTCTGTGTGTGTGTTCCTCCTGCCATAGAAGGTCAGGTGGTCATATTGGTCATACTCCACTAGGTGGAGCTGCTCATATAGTCGCATTTGGACAACTACTGACCAGATGTTTAAAGGTGTAGTCAGCAATTGTAAGATAATAACTTTTTGGACAAATAATGCTGTGTGTGTTGCTATCCTGGCTCTGTAAATGGGAACACAAAGTGGTGCAGACCGCACCACACTACATCTTAATGTGTCCAATGTCACACACGTGTGTCCAAGGTAGGGTGTGGAGCTTTTGTGGGAGCACCCTATGGCATTGAAGGGGGCGGAGCTTCTGTGTGAGCATCCTATGGCATTGAAGGGGGTGGAGCTTCTGAGGCAGAACCCTATGGCATTGAAGGGGGCGGGGCTTCTATGGGAGCACCATATGGCATTGAAGAGGGCGGGGCTTCTATGGGAGCACCCTATGGCATTGAAGGGGGCGGATCTTCTGTGGGAGCACCCTATGGCATTGAAGGGGGTGGAGCTTTTGAGGGAGCACCCTATGGCATTGAAAGGGGCGGGGCTTTTGTTTTTGCACAACATCCAGGATGACTGACCCCCATAAGTCATATTGGCCTCTCTATTGTCTGAACCATCCAAAACTTTTTCCCACACTAACTGAAATAGAGTTTGATTGCTGAAAACTAAATGTGGCCGGTGTGAAAGTACTCTTACACTCCTGCGAGCAGCATCCACCCTGCCTTTAATGCATGTTGAACGTGTCCTGAACCTAGCATTAAGCGAATGCGTTACGGTACATCTCTGTGTGGCGTGAAGCGGTCTGAAGGCAACAGATCTCTGTGTATCTGCTGTGTGTTCACTGATGCCGTTGCTGCTAACTTTGGTGGATGCTGGACACTAAGGTTTTCTGCACTCCACACACAGAGCTAAACCGGAGCGAATCCGCTCTGGAAAAGGGCAAAGCGGATGCTGCTTGCAGAGCTGTTGCTGTTTTTTTTTCTAAAAGTAAAATAGTAATACTAATAGTTGACTGGGTTTCAACCCTAGTGGACAAAACACAACATAGCATGCAATACTATAGCAGAAGGTGCCCCCTGGCTGTGCACCCAGCAGTGTGGGGACCTCTGTCTCCAGACAGACTGTAGGTCTGTAGGTCTGCAGGTCTGTCTGTTGGGGTCCTTTCCTTTCAAAATAAACTCTAGCCCATGTCATTCTGGTGCGATCGCTGGGTCTTAATAAAGGGAAATAAATAAAGGAAGGAGGCTCACACATTTGAAAATCACATTTCTTGTCATATATGACAAAAAGCAAATTACACTGTTAGTCCTTTTTTTCTGTTAGTGAGGACTGAATTATGTGTTAATATGTAATGTCTAGCTCAGACATGTGTACCTGCTGTACACGCAGACCTCCACCGGGGGGCGTGTGTGCTCACCATGCACCTGTTGGGTCTGTGGGAAGCTGGGCTCTGTCCCGCATCCCCTCCACCTGTCAATCACACCAACCAGCTTTTGTCTCTCCCCCAGACCAGCAGCTATGCAGAGGACCCCCTGGTCAACCCTCCCCCGGAGCAGCCCGAGTGGGTGAGTGACAGGGAGGGGTAGTGGTGTGTGCACTTGTAGGGGGAGGGGTAGTGGTGTGTAGGGGGAGGGGTAGTGGTGTGCGCGCTTGTAGGGGTAGTGGTGTGTGCGTGTAGGGGGAGGGGTAGTGGTGTGTGCGCTTGTAAGGGTAGTGGTGTGTGCGTGTAGGGGGAGGGGTAGTGGTGTGCGTGCGCTTGTAGGGGAAGGGGTAGTGGTGTAGTGTGCATGTGTAGTGTGTGTGTAGTGTGTGTAGTGTGCAT
>JAODOY010006110.1:0-10056 GCA_025399855.1 Forbesichthys papilliferus | reverse complement strand
CTGTTGATATTAGGAAACATTGTCCAAGTATATATATATATGTATAGGCTAATGAGACGATCAGTTAATTCACAAACAACTTTAAAAAAAAAAAGAGGGTTTACATGGTGATTTACAGTGTCACCTCTTCAATGTAGTAAAATACGGATTTCCGTAATAACCCGAAAGAATCACGTCCCTGAGTTATTGAGTAAAACTGGACTTCATGCAAGTTTAAACAAGATACAGATAGGAGTTGTTTGTGTGTGTGTGTGTGTGTGTGTGTGTGCGTGCACGCCTCACCTGTGTTCTCTCTCTCTTGCCCACTGGCTGCCGGCTCACAATGCTCCGCAGTTTGGGCCTCGTCGCCATGGCGATTCTCTGTGTGGTATCGTCGACATAACCTCTGGCCCTGATGTTTTCTGCACACACAAAAATACAGTAACGTTATAAACATCACCACAAGCAAGATAACCCCCCCAGCCCCCATAACACTACACTTAACTTAAGATGATGTAGTCATGTTAAGGAATAATTTCATATATTAATAGTACAATAATTACAGTATGATACATCAAAGACAACTTGATGTCACGTGAATACCTCTGAAAATAAAGGGCATAATATGATGTGCAGTGAAAGGAGTATGAATAGCCTGAGGGAGGTAAAACGTGTTTAAATGATGTGGTCTCTAGTGGGTAGCTCGCCTCGGTGAGGTCAGTGTTAAAGCTGACACTCAACTGTTGCCTAATGCAGGGACATTATTTTAGAGAAGGTCAAACATAAAGCTTTAGGCTACGTGTCTTTTCAGCTCCTCTGGGCTGGTTAAAAGTTCTGTTAAGGTACAAAGAGTCCATCTCCATGCTATGCATGTCAAATTAACAGAACATCTCAACACAAATGCAGACAAGTTCACCACACAGACACACACACGATGATGTAACAAGCAATAGTATGCCAACTGCCAGTGAACACGTGACACCTGGACATACATGACGATGCACTTAACATATGTTATAGAGAGCGCCCTTTAACCTTTGCTGTCCAGTAACGAGTTCACTTGCTTTATTGCATGGATACATTGGGAGCCAGGCAACAAAGCAAATAAACCATATTGTGATCTCTCTCTCTCTCTCTCTCTCTCTCTCTCTTTCATAATCCATGTTGCCCTCAGGGGCGATTCAATGGACCTCATTAAGGCTAAATCGCTGTCATAATAAAACGCTGAGCGTGATATGACAGGAAAAGAGAAGCTAGCAGAGATCTGACACACCTTTCAGGTAAAGCACATGCCCTCACTATCTTCACCACTTACAGGCAGGGGCAAGAAAAGGAGTTGAAACAAATCAGCATCTGCACTGTGCAGCTAAAAAGTGACCAGCCATGTTGGGATATTTCACCGAAGGTCCACAGTGGACTGTTTAAGTAACGAACCAAGTTAAGTAAACAGGGTGTCCTGATAAAGGGTACATCTTGTTATATTGCAATATAGAAATGGCTGGGCAATGCACGCGTACATTCACTGCTAACAACGTTTTAAAATAGACGCTATTTTCAGCGCACTACGGTGCAATTGCAGTTTCAGTTAACTACAAATCCACAATTACCAATGTTTCGCCCACTATGACATGTATATAACTGAGGTGTTATGATTGATGATGATGTCCATCATATTTAGATTGTTGTACCGTAGACTATAGTGTCTATTGCTCAATGCTCAACATATGTCACGTCTGCAGCATTCCATTAGGGCTTCTGCAGGTAGTGTTTTCTCTAATCCTGCACTTCAATGTTGTTGTCTGCGTTTGATTTCCCCGTCGTCTATGATGCCAAGTATGGGCGTGTGCGGTGTGTGCTCATTGCTTTCAGCTAATAATTACATAACAAGGGTGGTCCCGCTTGAACTAGCTGCGGGTGTGTACTTGGCACATTCACACACGCACGCACGCACATGTATGCAATAACTGATATTCTTATAATAAATTCAAATGATTTATATACCCCAAGCTTGCGGCAATACGACTCATCTAAACACTTTATTCGCTCTGCTTTCTTGTGTACAGGACATTTAGAAAAGTAAAACTTGTCATCGGACCCTATACGTTACCTTCCATTTGACAAGTACGGTATATGCCCCGGTATTAAAGTGTTTTTATAAGTGTTTAGTCTACTATAGAGGCATTTGACGACGATATTGAGGATATCCAGTCAAGCTGCGAGCATGCAGAGCAAAAACTGTCTCGTCGCAACCATCTGGTCACAACTAGGTCTGCTATAGGTCCCAATATACAATATAGGCTAATACTTACCTGTTTAATACATTAGAATCTATATTGACACAATAGCTAGCGGTAGGTTAAACACACAACCATATAGGCTAAGACCGAGTAGCTGACATTGCCTACCGTACTCAAGACACTACGCGGTCACGAACTTACAGGCATGCAGTAGACTACGGCCATAAATAAAACACGCATTTCGCAGGAAATGCAGCACCATAATGTTTACATTCCGAATATTTACCACGTTAACATTTTACAACAAAACCATCCAGTTCCGCAACTTCCTGATGTAGGCTAAGGCTACAGAACCGAAGGCCATGTCCAGCCGATCAATAACACGACACCAACTACGCTACAACAAGAGCGCCAGATAAATAACGCGAAATAGGTCAAAGTAAAGGTATCCTTTGATCGCACATATGCGACAAAAATGCAGTTTAAATGTCAACAATGAATTAATGAGTGAACAAACCTCTTAAGCGCTGTTCCGCACAGTGGTACTCCTACCTCGCTCGCCTCAACTTCGCTACACAACACGACTCCGAACTCCGCGCTGCGCGTCACTTGTGGACGCGCTACGTTAACTGGCGGAGCCCGTTCCATCACATAGCACATCCAATAATTCTCTCGGGCGCGACCGGGCTTCCAGAGATGGCATTTAAAATATGCACAGAGGAATTTCACTTAAAATTGGAGTGGGTCAGTACATGCAGTAGCCTGCAGTGCTTAAGTGTTTCTAGGCTACTCCACAATTGACCGAAGGTAACCGGAAGTCCACCACATGACTTCTACAGTAGGTGGTGATCTGCTACATTACTTCTGCAGTAGGTGGTGATCTGCTACATTACTTCTACAGTAGGTGGTGATCTGCTACATGACTTCTACAGTAGGTGGTGATCTGCTACATTACTTCTACATTAGGTGGTGAGCTGCTACATTACTTGCTGTGTAAACAGCCGATCCACTCACTGCTAGGTCAGGAAAGGTGAAAGAGTCCACTTATCTGATGTAGTCGATAATGTCTGAAATAGCGCGAGAAAGTCTGGGGTGCCTTTAATTGGGCCAGCAATAATGCATTTGTAATGCAATCAACCTATTTCTATATAATATTTGTCATCATCATAAGGCCTAAATACATTTATTTTTGATTAGCCATTTTGAGATGTAATCTCTCTATATATTTCTTGAGTAACTAATATAGACATACACACGTCCTTTTTTACTTTTAAAATATATTTAGGCCCTGTTGCAATAAATACATTTTAAAAGTAAAAAAGACGTGTGTATGTGTGTCATTCATAATGCACACATATTCAATATTAAAACTAGACCAATGCGTAATTAATGTTAATGCGTAATTTGTCACCAATAATGTTACAATTGTTTTGACAAAAACTCGACATTAAATTACCAGTCAAACATATACAGTCTGTACTAGCAGCATACACACTCGTTACTAACTAAAATGCAATACCATATCAACACCAGACGATGTCAGTATTGTTACATACACTTTTAAAATGTACCACGGTTAAGTGCTGGTGGATACCCTTGTCGTATGCAAACAGAAATGTTAAGATCTTTTAACAGTGACACATTAATCGAGGAGCCAACAATGTCATCTATCTCCTAGACAAATGCATATCTCGAATTAAGCTATGTGCGCAGCCCATCCTATATATACGTTAAAAAAGTATAGGCCTATATTGTACAAATACATTGTAGGCTATTAGAACATGTAATCAAATTGTATTTTATGTCAGGGAAACTATATTAAGAGAAAGGCATTTAGCAATTTGTTTAAATCGGGCAACATTCAATTTCGCCTGGTTGAGATTAGTCTTCTTTGTGAACTATCTTGTCCTGCATGTCTTCTCTAAACCGCCTTCTCTTCATCCAGGATAAAGAGGGTGCAGCGTTCCAGTGCCAGAATGGTTCAGCCTGATACTAAGAGCAGTACGCATAGATAAAGGACCCAGAGCTCTGATCGTCGCGGGATTTATTAAAACTAACGTGACAAATTGCGCAAAAAAGTGCGAGGCAACTCGAGCTGCGGTTGTATTTTGCAACAATAACTATGATTCGACATAAATATATACAAACTATACTGCAAAGGTTTCACTGAAAGTGCGTGGGATTGTTTTACGTGATGGATATAAATGAGTTTAGAGTATTGAAACTTTTTCTCGTTGGAATTTTGGGTAAGTACGTTTTGTGTTGTGCTGAGTGTGCTATCGGGACCTATCTAAACAGTAAATCCTGGCACGTCAAATGTGCCACCGTGCCATGCAATAGTCTTGACATAGATAGTACCCATGCAATGTTCGCTCATATCAAATAATGTAGTTTATATGCAATTATGTTTCATTGCTTTGCGGGTGTGATTGTTGAATGTACTACTGTAGGCTACATCATATGATGTGTAAAATGTACATACTAGTGTTAGGTTAGCGTAAGTGCTATAATGATGTTATAATAAGATGATATAATTAGTATTTGAGGCTATTAAATGACATTGATTGAACTGTAACATCGATTTGGTATAATGAAGTGTAAATGTTTACAGAAGATACATCAGGAGTTGGCTGAATCATTATATATAACATATATGAGGTCACAAATGATTGTGATCATGTCTGGTATTGAACCTCAGTGGTATAACCCAGTTTCTATTTCAAGGTCTTTGGTTCAGCAAACACTTCCAATTTGAAGCCCTATCAAATCTGAGCTCTGAGGAGCCTCTTAAGGGAAAGGACAGCTTAGCCTTTGGAAGAGTTAAGTGCAATATCAAACAGCAAATACTCTGATAAAAAAAAAAAAAGTGGAGTGGCATCAATGAGAACCAGAAGTTATGTGGTGTATAAGTGCTTTTAAGTGATGTGTTAAAGTTTAAAGCATGTTAATTAAGTTAAGTGTTACGTTAAATCTTTGTTGACGCTGTTTCTCAAAGCGGATTACTAATGAAAAAGGCAATGGAAATGATTCTGTGTTGTGGACATGAATCAATTACTTCCAGTTTTAGCCGTACAAAGACATTTGCAAGGGGAACTTCCAGGTATGCATGATGCGAGAAAAGATACAAATCCTAAATTCACACCAATCTAAGGGGTTTAGTTGAAAATAACTTTAAAAATATGTTTTAATTTGAATCGAATTAATTTACAGCAATTGTTTTAGGGTAATAGAAGCACATTTGGAATTATTCCCCAATACTGGCAAAAATGTACAGTTGTATCAAGTTGATGTCTTAATCTGAGAATAGATGATTTGTTGATATTGATAAACTGCCAATCAGCTGATTCCCACACCAATATATCACTGCACACTAATAACGTGTGCTTGCAGCAACCGAAAATGCATCAAGGTAACTGTTCTTTTTCCAATCTGAGAAGAAGAAGAAAAAAACCATTCTAAATAAAATGTTAACATGTCCTCTAGTTAATAATTGACCTCCGGTAAGATTTACCTGTCCGGGGTGCAATTAGCCTGTTAACTGCTAATTATCACAGGGTTCAAACAGGGGAGCTTGTGTCTACATTTACAAACAGTATTTTGGGATCTGGAGGTACTTTAACACAACAGAGGAGGTACAAATTACTCCAAAACACAACGTACACTAAAGATTCGTAGAACATACAATTATACAAATATAATTCAGTAAAATTCAGATTCGTATATTATTATTTCTATACAGAAATTTGTATTGCCGGTTCTGAAGTAGCTATATTTAGAAGGAGTTCCCTCCATACACCATCAACTGTAGTGTGTGTTAAGAGCATTATTAATCTTTCAAGGACTCTGTTAAAGATTAATTCACCCACAGGGGATGTGAACTCTGCCAACTCTCTCAGCGCTCTAGCTGTACACAATACTTGAGGGCCTGACTCTTTAAGCAGAGAGACTGGAATACAGAGAGGTTTCAGCGAATAACGCTTCTGCACACAAGAGAGCAGGGAGGGGGGGGGACATCTTTTCACCATATGTACAGACTAGAAGCGACCCAGCTCGTCAATGGAGCGGTCTGTTAGTGACGTATGGGACAGGGCCAGTTAAGAGACCGAAACAGTAATTGGTTTTCTTCCAATTAAATGCATTACAGAGTTCTATATTGTTATTAATGCCATATCTTGATATACGTTTATGCTATTGCGACTGTATTTTTGACAGAACTACAGTATATCACGCCATCGGCAGATTTGAGAGTGTAACTCTAATAGATGATCTAGATAGCTCAATGAAGAGCCTCTCTCCCTGGGCTTAACAAGTATCTCGTCACACTATAGCTTCTGCTAGCTAGTACCTTGTGCGCACTGAAAAAGAATCTGGTGTTCCTATACAGACGCGGGTCTGTAAACGGGGACGCAAACAAACATAATGGTGCAGACCACACCACACAACACTATCAGCTCTTAGCAATGCACTTCAAATTTAGGCGGAGCTTCTGTGGGAGCACCGTAACATGGCACTGAAGAGAGAGGTGTTTTTGTTCAAATACCAGCAATCTCCAGCATCACTGACTCCATCCACCTTAAAGCATGCAACACATTTAGTGTTGAATAACGTTTGTTTGCTAGCCTTCTTATTCCCAAGGGCACATTTGGAAAGAACATGCTTGTTAACAATGCACACTGCCACCACATTCTGTTGAGCCAGAACCAAGACTGGTCTTCTGGTTACTCCTAAGACGTCGGGGAGATGCTGCTTTGAAATCTATACAGTAGTATGACTTGTTATGAGATGAATGTAAGTATAATTAGAGCACTCATCTGCTTTGACAACTGGTCTCATTTGATTTAATCTAATCACAAGCCTGCCATATTTGCCCTTTTGGCTACTGCTGCCATTTGCTTGTTCAGCAACACCAGAGCCAATACTGTAAATCCAGTGATGCTGCACAGCATGCAAGAACTCAGGACAATAGAAATAAAACCTTATCTTCAAGACCATGTATTTGCCAGACATTGTAAATCAATAAAAGGCACATCCAAAACACAACTCTTCCAATTTACTTCACTTTCAGGCCTGTGTGGCTGGTTCCTGAGAGCAATCCACCATTTATATAATTGATGTTTGCTCATTGCACAAGAGTATTAAATATTCAACAAGTGATGTTTATCAATGGAGCATCCAAAAAACATTATCCTGTTGGCTGTAAACCATTAGGCGCGGCGATTACAATACAATTGGATTTCAGCTATTAAATATCAGAAATTGCTCAATCTAGTAATATCCTATCAGAATAGCGTCTTGGCTTTTCCATAGCAGTCACGAAAATAGTCGTGACCAGATTTTAACATGGCATCTAGAACGGTTAATACAACACATTTTTTAGCAAATCAAATATTCACTGTCAATCCATTCATTTCAAGAAGCCATTGTGTGTGTTAGCTTTTGGCAGTTGGAATGGACAACCAGGGTTGGGAAGTAACTGATTACAAAAAAAACAGTAATCCATTACAGTTACCATCTTTTTTTTATTTTTATGGATTATTCTAGGACTACTTTCAAATTTAAAAGGAAATTTGCAAAACAAAAATGCATAAAACAATCGTCTGTTGTCCGAGTAATCTTTCAGTAACGTCAATAAATAATAAAAAAAGTCCTACTTCAATTTGACCTCCTGAGCAACATAAACGGTCACAAAAATAGATAGATTTGGTGCACCAAAACAGTAAATTGCTGTGGATGGCATCTCAAAGAACAATGTTTAGGCGTGGAGTAATCTAAAAGTTATAGAAAGTAATCATATTATGTTACTAAATTTAGGTAATCCAAAAATTACTTTACTAATTTAACATTTTGTCTGGTAACTAGTAACTGTAATGGATTACATTTAAAAGTAACCTACCAAACCCTGTACAGCAGAGGTTATTTCAGTGTGGTTTGAAAAACTTATGTGCATTTTATCATTGGAGAGATGTTTTGTAGCCTGGGCCAATCAATCCCCTTAGGATACGTGATAATTGAAAAGGATAACAACATTATAGTAGATATTTCCTACACATGGTCCTGCAGGCCTGCTGCAAAAATGCCCTTTATCAAATATAAGTGCAAAAATAAGAGTTATGAGCTCGCTTAGCAAATTTGGCTTCCTATGCAGTATAAGTGAAATGCACTTGATAAGATTTTTTAAAATAAGTGCACATTTTTTAAAAATAAATGACTAAATAAACCATTTATATTAGAAACAAGTCCAACTAGATTTTAAATCTAAAAACAATATTATCACACTGAGTTAGATAAAAACATTTTGCAGTCAGTGGATAAACAGTATTTCACAATGAACATTAAATGTTCAGCAACTAAGCTAACGCTGTCAATATGCTAAAAGGTAAATAAAAGCCCTTTCTCAAAACATGGCCTACATTGGTTTGGTTTCTCTGTTGGGATGATGTGTGACAATTTAATTTTATGTTGGCAGATGGGCTGAGGGTTGCTCCGTCTTTCTGACTGCTTGTCTACAGTATCGGTGCTTCAGTTTCTGTCTCAAATCCTCCAACACTACACCTCGTAGCGGCGGTTTAACAGAGTTTTGGCAGTGAGATGTCCTATCTGAGGCAAAGGTCCTTGGCACGGTATCACGCAGCCCATGGAGACAGCAGTGACTGAAATATTTTCTTTACCCAATCCTTCTTATGCAAGAGACTGGGTATAAAAGCATGTTGGAAGCAATTTCTTAAGAGCCATGATGCATGTCCCTCCGACAGATCTACGTTAAAATGCAAGGAAAGACTTAGATTCTCACGATTCTCATCGTAATGAGCATTTGCTCAGCATGAATTGGAACATCCCACAAACATACCGAAACAACATTGGACCTAAACATGTATGGCACTGCTCCTGGACTATTTTACTATTTGTATCTATGGGATTAGGTATTTGTTTCTCTCAAATTGTTTACTAAGCCGACTTGGCCTTTTCTTTATCAACAACCCCCCCCCCTACCCCCCCACCCCCACCCCCACCCCCGCACAACACACTTCTAACAGTAAATAATTGTATGTCTGTATGTCAGTCAGAAAAGAATAAATAAACGAAACTTTTAAATGAAACCAATTTGGTTGGAACCAGCACACGGGGAACCCCATTTATATGCCTGACTGACAATCCATCCACCACACGCTTTGTTTCGGCCTCCACATATCCCTCTGAGCGATTATCTCCGCTAATTGAGTAGGAGTGGGAAGTATTTTTTTCCCCACATGGGATGTCAGTTGTCTTTCCTGCCAATTCACTGTGATGTACAGTAATCTCATCCAGATTCTTTATCTGTAAACAACATCACGCACTGGGTATCCTACGTGTAAGTACACATATAACACACGCACACATGTGAACACGCATTTTAGCTGCAGAATACATCATACGTTGTTGGCCCTGTTTCTTTTTACAGAACAGCATTTTTATTTAGAAATGTATTGCTGTCATATATCTTGCACATGATACTGTATGATAGTGTATAATCTGAAATCGTGACGAGTCGAATTTAGAATATTTATGGCACTAAATTGCCCTATGCGTAAGGCTCAGTGAACTGTTTTGGGAAAGATATCTTATCCAGTCAAAACCTGGCTGTGATTGTAAATGTGATGTTTTATTTTTTTTATGAAAGACAGAAAATGGACCTTGTTTATTGCTGGAAAATAACGATCAATCTAGAAATGGAATCATCCCCCCTTCCTTCTTATATTCTCTCTCTCTCTCTACCCATCTCCCTTCCTCCCCCCACCCCCTCTCTCTCTCCCTCTCTCTCCCTCTCCCTCTCTCTCTCCCTCTCTCTCTCCTCCCTCTCTCT
>JAODOY010006109.1:0-10056 GCA_025399855.1 Forbesichthys papilliferus | reverse complement strand
AGGAAAGCAGACAGCGGAGGCGTGCCTTAACGAGACAAGTATTTTTACGCATGCGCTTTCCCACTCATGGGAACAACTAAAATTGTCAATGCATTTATAGTCGTATGATTTCAAGTAATTGAAAATATTTGTAATTTAAAACACACTTGTTTAAGGATAATATTGTATAATGTCTTGATACTACATTATTGTCAGAGAAAACACAGAGAAATCATGCATAGGGTGTGTGTGTGTGTGTGTGTGTTCATGGGGAAACAGTGTGCTGCAGTCCTTTTGAAGTGCTAGTCTGACGATTCGAGTAAATGCACTTCCAATGGTAAGAGTAAATACCTTTATTATCAAATAGTATTTATCCTTTCTTACTAACAGAGTTCAACAAGTCAGGGTAAACAAAGCAACATCTGACTCTAAATCCATTAGCACAGGGCCCCCCCAAGATGTGTAAGCTCCCCAGTTTTATTCACATTATACACAAATAGGTGTGTGAGTAAAAATCCCAACAATTACATTGTGAACATTTCAGATGACACTCCCACCCTTGACTTGTTACACAGAGATCAAGGCACATCAATGTACCACTCTGAAATTGAACAGTTTGTGGGCTGGTGTGATGCTCACCACCTTATTGTAAATGTGACAAAAACGAAAGAGAGATGATATTTGATCCCAGGACCATTGGTGACCACAGCCCAGTATTGGTCCACAACGTCCCTGTAGATAAGGTTCTTTCTTATAGCTATCTTGGTATCCACATCGACAGTTCATTCACATGGCAGAGCCATGTGGAAAATCTTTGCGCTAGGATACAACAGAGGATGTGTTTTTTAAGAAGTCTTATGCTCTATGGTGTGAATAACACACTTATGCTTGTATTTTATCAATCCATATTGGAGAGTATAATTAGATATGGTATACAAGTATGGTACGGCAATCTGTCTGCACAGTTAAAGGTCAAGATGGCACGCCTCAATCACACAGCCTTGAAGATCGTAGAGTGGAAATAAACATCTAGGTCTTCAGTCATTATATGAAGAATATGTGCTTCTAAATGACCCAACTCATGTTCTGAACAGTTTGAGTTGTTACATCATGTAGGCATCCAGGATGCCAATGTGTAGATTGAGCAGATACAAGCATTAATTTATTCCTTCCTCCATCAAGATTCTAAACAGCAATAACCAGAACTAAACACCTGGTATCTATGTACATCTACTTATGTGTGCTGCATACAGTACTACATGTATATTTCATAGGGTAAACACATGAAATGTGGTTTATACACTTATTGAGTATGGTCCCATTTGTTTCTTATATATGATCAAACGTATAATTTAGTGCTGGTCTTAAATCATTTGTATTTTATTGTTTCATAAAATGACAATTTATATATTTATTGCATTTATTTATTTATTAATCACGGCTATTGTATACTGCCTACCTTTTATGACCTTATGAACTTGCACATAAGCGTATTGTGTATGAGTGATGTGTATGTGATGCAGGGGCCTAAAGCCCAAGACAAATTTCCTAATGGGACAATAAAGTATACCTTACCTTACAATGAACGGATTTGCCATCTAATCCACAATTATGTAATGTCAAAGCAGATTTTGATTTTGACCCTTTGGCAATGTGACATAAATCATGCTTCTTTAGGAAAACGTTAACTTAACCGTTTGTTTAGTTTAGTTTAATGTAATTTGTTTGTGTGGCCCTCTATGCTGTTGACTAAGGCTCCTTCACCAGCTGATTCGGGGGTCACTTTCATACTCGGATTTTATTTCTACTATCATTATATTCTGAAACATCTTTCACTTCTCCATATTTTCCTTTCTCTTCTATATTTTGCACATTTTGGTGAAGGATTTTAATTGAAGTGACCCAGACTTGAGATGGAGTACAGTGCGAGAGAAAATGGTCCACATGCTCAACAATGAGAAACACTGGATTAATGCAAAAGTATCACAACACTATCATAATGGATAGTTCCGTTTTGCTAAGGATGCTGGACCTGTTAAATGCAACATTTCATTCCGTAATCTATTCGGTGTTAAGGTACATGCCACAACATGAATTCCACTTCATTGTCGTGGTCCTGATATCTAGAAGGATCGGTGTAAAGTACAATGGCACAATTAAGTGAATATAGTATTTTGTCCATTTACTCATGAAATGATGTACAGGAAAACATGTCAAGGTCTAGGAACTATTCTTTAGAAACACAAAATAATGCACTATGTTTATCTCTACTTTAAGCAATCTCTATTTAGAGAAATATTACAAAATACATAAACATTAACAAAGACAGCTCTTTTAGGTTGTTGTGGGTGGCTCTTAAAAGAGCCTTTGTATGGGTAGTTATTCACTAGCAGTTTATTTTCCCTTGCCGGGCTTCTCGGTCTTCTTGGGCAGCAGGACAGCCTGGATGTTGGGCAGCACGCCGCCCTGAGCGATGGTCACTCCTCCCATCAGTTTGTTCAGCTCCTCGTCGTTACGGACGGCCAGCTGCAGATGACGGGGGATGATACGAGTCTTCTTGTTGTCGCGGGCAGCGTTTCCAGCCAGCTCCAGGATCTCAGCGGTCAGATACTCGAGTACAGCCGCCAGATAGACAGGAGCACCGGCACCCACACGATGAGCGTAGTTGCCTTTACGGAGCAGCCTGTGGACACGGCCGACTGGGAACTGAAGCCCGGCACGAGAAGACCTGGTCTTCGCCTTTGCTCTTGCCTTACCGCCGGTTTTACCTCTTCCAGACATAGTTATGTTTGTTCTACTGCAGCAATACGAGACTGTGAAATAAAGCACAATGACCTGTTCTATATACTTGATTGAGGCGCCGTCATTGGTTCCTTCAAACTCGGATTTCATAGACCAATCACAGACGAGAATAGGTTTTCTGAAACGGTGTGGTGTGTTCAATGGACTGATCTTTCCTAACGTTTAATTAAAGTGCCCTGCATCCTTTTTTTGTTGTTGTTGCTGTAAACGAAGGAACATTTTATTGATGATGAAAAGTATTATTATGGGAGATTGTATGTATGATAAAAAGCAAATTGTGGAAGACAAGAGCAAAGATGTCTATAGCACAAACATTTCTATCCTTGGACACGGTGTGTAAACAGATAATTACAGAATTGAAGAGAATGGTCTACTACAACGGGAAGAACAAACTTAATTTAATGAAGAACACGTTAATTTAGTTGTTAAATTCTGGACAGGAAGAGTGGTTGATGCCGATGTTGAACTTTTATTGGAACGTTACTGTGTCATAAATAAAACAGTGTTTAAACCAGTTGATAAATATGGTATGGAATACGGAAACGCCACGTACGGATTAAGAGGGGCGTTAATGGCAGACTGGTAGAAATACCTAATGTTATTGCTCTAGGGCCCTATTCTGGTAGAATATATGATCCCGGACAAACCACTCGCTGCTTTATTTGTAATAAGACATATCATCAGGCCGAAGATTGTGATACAATTAAAAGTTGGAAATGTGGTAAATGTGGACACAAAGCAAACGTGTACAGAAATAAGTAAGTGCTCTCTCTGTGGAAATCATGGCTCAAGGATTATAACAAGCAAGTCATATTCCCAAAGATTACATTATCTTTATTTAATTAGTCTAGAGTAGCCACATACAGTTTTTAGACATAATATGTTAAACAGAATGCATGTGTCAGAGTAAGTGAGCTAGCGCGCTACAAGCCGATATGCCATGACTCCAGCTCCAGAAAGGTGAGACTGGATCTTATGTACCAGCCACACAGGTGTTGATGCTTTAACAGACGAGCCTAAGAGCCTGTAACTGAAAGGAAAAGGGCAGGGTCGTCACAGATGGCCACTCCATTTTCAATTTCCCAAGCTCCTAAAGATCCTACTGTAATAAAGGAAGAACCAAGATTATGAAGAAGATATTCTGAATAAAGAAAAACCACAGTGATGAGGTGGTAGACATCACTACATCGACCTCTGGTGGAGATGGGGTGTTACGTGTTACTAATTTAGCCAGAGAGAATAAAAGAGGACTCTGACTTAAGAATGATATATAAATGTATTAAAAAGCAATGAACAATCCAAAGATACAATTTGCCCACGGCCGTGGTATAAAAACCTTCGCACCGCCACGCCAGCTTCGGCCGGTAGCCACGCCCCCTAGCTGTCTGATATGTTTATACATCGCCCTCTAGTGGCCAGGAAATGAGTAGTTTTAACAGTTAGGTAGATTTAGAAGTGGGGTGTGGCTTGTACATATTTATAGGTCGTATTAAATAAATAGAACAGTATGAAAAGCATAATAAATAAAATAACATAATTTATAATCTGACAGGGGGAACCTCCAATGAATCCAGCTCGGGCAGCCAGGAATACACGCTAGATAAAGCAGAAATTGAGGTGTTGGAAAAGGACAATGAGAGAAAAGAAGACACAAACCAAGAAGAGACACAAATATCAACGGAAGGAGGGAGAATTAATGATAATGAGACGAGCTATAATGACAACTAGACCAGAAGTGTGATAAATCGTATCCACACTCTCCCAGTATCTCATATTCAATTATCTCAGAAGAACTTTTCTTAGAAGTTAAAGGAAAAAGAAAGGAAAAAGCCTATTTTTAAATTATTTAGTGTTTACATTTTTCTAACAAGATAAATGATTACACTTGCGACTTGTAATGTAAGAGGTATGCGGTCTTTACATCGTAGTATAGAAAATATGTCAAATCTAATAAAAATAAATATTTATATTCTGTTTTCAAGAATTGAGCCTTAAAACTCATAAGGATGTAGAGGATGTTCAACAAAGATGGTTAAATGGATATTGTGTAATTCCAATAGATGATAGAGCTGATGGAGTAGGTATTTTCTATTAGACAGGTTACAGTACTTAAAATAAAAATTATACCAGAAAGATTATTAATCCTAGATTGATATTTCTACAATAAACATAAGAATACAACTATACTGCCCCAGATAGTTAGAAAATTGCAACTTCTCAAGACCTTGAATACATTTAAACACGATGTTGTGTAATCTTGTGATTTTAACATATCCACACATTAAAATTATGTTAAATCAAAAATACCTTTAAAATTAACAAGAGAGAAACGAATTACGAACATTTGAATAATCGGGGATGTCCGATATTTTTAGATTTTTTTTATGTCCTGATAAAATAGATTTTACCTGGCAAGATAAAGTGACAATTGACAACAATGAACAAGTGATGTATGGGAGAGAGTATCTTTGGAATCAGTGTTTGTAATATTTTCTCTGCACAGTAAAAAGTAAAATGATTAAATAAGAACATGGTAAAACAATATGCCCTCTTACTCCCCTACCTTCCACCTACAGCATATTGCGATACATACACCAACTTTATTTAGAGAGTAAGAGTAGTGGGGTCGTCAATGTTACGAGAGAAAATACGTATACAATTATAGAACCAAAATCATAACCACAAAAATACAAAATATATTTTAAACTTAGGGTAAATGGGTCCTACACAGTGCTGCATCAGGCTATTTATTATACTTCAGACATTTTTGTCATAATAACTATGAATATTATCATCAAGGCATCTACAATTAGGCCTATAGGCCAGACGGGTCAGGCAGGTCCTGAAGATGACTGGTGGCAAGGCTGAGCATCTGGTGTTACCTGGAGAAAAATATAAAAGTTTAAAACAAACTAGCTTTCGGTGCATTACTACTACAATCAATACACTAGTTTTATTTCAAATAGGCTTCGCCCTTTAAGGCTATCGCTGGTAGGGTTATCCATCGCGCGCATGCGCATCACCTAAAAGACTTCAGTCCACGCCCACCTTTCTTGGCCTCAAGTATAACCAGGATCAGACCGTTTAATAGGCTCCAATTTTCTTCAGCGCTTTTGCAAGAGGCTAGCGTTACCGTGAACATGACCCTCATGACCCCGTCACTTAGTGAATCACGCAATGCATTGGTATGCTATGATATGCACGAAACGCATTTCGTCACTTAGACTCAATGAAGCACACTTTACAGTTGAAATATTATTAATGACCAGCAGGTGGCAATGTTGCTTAAAGCAGCGACGTTTCTCATTGGTGGAGCAGGCTATCCTTGTGATACCTTCCTGATCTCGCGACAATTAGTTAAACATACATACATACTAATAATAATTTTAAGGTCAAAGGTGGATTTAAGCGTTGTAGGTGGTGAGACTAGCCATGAGTTAATGGTTATTTGTATTTATAGGCGCCTTAAAAACAAAGGACATGTTACAAAGTCAAACATTCATACACTACACAAGTAAAAACAACATATATAGCAATCTATATGGGGCGTTGGGTAGCCATCTAAAGCAGGGGTATTCAACCCTGGTCCTGGGGGATCCCCGCCCTGCATGTTTTAGATCTCTCCCTGGTTTAACACACTTGATTCACATGAAATTAATGGTTCGTTTTCAGGCTTTTGTAGAGCTAGATGGTGACCCATTAATATGACAGAAAAGAGAAAAAGTTAATAGACTATGAAAATAGTGTCCATAAGACATTGATAGATAGATAGATATCATTGTTTCGCAAATGAGGTGACTGTAGTACAATGTCGCACGTGTGGGGGAATGGTGTCTGCGGGTACAGCAGCTGAAGGCCCGAGCCCCATTGTGGAATGGAGGGGTGACTAGAGAACCTGTAGAGGAGCGGAGAGGTATCAATAGAACTCCAGATGCATCGATGATTGCAGAAGGCTTTACTTAAACTAAATAAATTACTCCTAACTACATATGCATTTAGTATATTTTATAATGCAATTATCAAAAACTAAAGAAAACGGGTCGTTGACAAAATATGACAAATATTTCCTCAACGAAATTGACACAGGGGTTATCTACATTTTAATACCAAAATGAGCTTTGTAACTTGTTCAGAACTGCAAAAATTTTATGTAATTTAAGTTCATGTTTTTGCAAGGAAAAAAAACATTGAAGATGGCCTAGGACTTAAGAGACTAGCTTATACTGTTCTGAAGATATTATACGAAATATAGACTGATGCCAAACATGCACTGGTGCGGATCCTAGGTTGAGAGTGTCTTCATGAAAGTCAACAAAATGTTAAATACCAGCTTCTTCTAAAATTCTAATTATTTGCACTACCAAATATAAATAATATCAATGTTAATTCACACTTTCTTCAGCTATGGAGCCAGTGAGGCCCAGATCTTAAAGGGCTGCGCCTATACTCATAGAATCTAGAGTTATGTATGCAACTAACATTCTACTTCGTATAGGTTTCGCCCTTTAAGGCTCTCGCTAGTGGGTTAAAGGCGAATCAGGATGTAGTCTGCGCCTCACTGGGTCCATAAGGTACCACAAGGACAAACACACCAAGCCCACACACACCAAAATCACCTGGTGCGCCGGTGGAGAATGCACCAGAAGCTGAGCCGCTGCGCCGGTGGGGCGTTGTCGGCACCATTTCCTCTGGTCATGGCGAGCCCGCCATTGCCCCGGAGGGCGCTGAGGGCAAGCGGGAGGCTGTGTATCTCCATCTCCGACACAGTTCTGGCTGTGTGTACCACAGATTGAAAGAGACGCCCAAACAGTCCACCGGAGGTGATTGGGGCCCCCAAGAGATCCTTCCTGGAGCTCTCTGGGACTGTTGAACTTTGCAGCCATAGATGTCTGTGCCGCTGGATCTGCCAAACGGCAATTCTTGCCTGGGTGGCAGCAATGGAGGTGCACAGTGTGAGGGCAGCGCTAGCAGCTCTGCTCACCACTGACGCCTCCCCCTCCGACATGGTGGCAGAATTCAACGCCAGCTTGGTGAGAGAAAAAGCCAAAAGTGCAACATTGTTGGCTGCCGCCTGAAATGTCAGCCAGCCGAGCAGACAGCTGGTCTCTGGCAGTTGGTAGGGAAGGTCGTCGACCGCACACAACGCCGGCCTGTTGGACGCCAAAAAAGGCAGAGAGGCTGGGCTCCAATGGGGGTACAGACGGGAACACGCGGTCCGTAAACCCCTGGACCTTGGTGATCGGCACGTATGTGGCGATAGGTGACCGGAGGGCCCTTGGGTCAGCCGCTGCCCCATTCTGGTACCGCAGGATGGCTGGAAAACGAGGCCAGACAGAGTCCCGTCTAGCCGGCTGGGCTGCAGGGATGCCGCCGGACATTTAGTCCCGGGGAGCCATCTCCTGAACCAGTGGTACAGCAAGGTTCTTGTAGGCGGCAGCTCTCGAGATAATCTCCGGGAGCTCTCGGACTACGCCCCCCCACCACCACTGGAAGGTAGCTAACAGTGACAGACACCCCAGAGTCCTCTGGGCGGGTCCTGTCCGCTGCTTCGCCGATCTTCTGCTCCCCCAAATGAGGGGGAGAATCGACGACCCACAGAGAAGGTCGGATGGAGGCCGCAGAGTCATTCGACCCTGGTTCTTCCACCGGGTCGAGGAAGTCTAGCGCTTCGTCGAGAGAGAAATTTTCTACATTCCACTCGTCCTCAATGGAGTCCGCTTCTCGCTCAGCGGCAGGTGAGCACAATAGGGACACGACACTTGTGGGGTCAGTGCCAGGCCGGCGTGGTCCGAGCCAAGACACAACTCACGACTGGCATGGACATCATATCCCATGATGTACCCGGCCTGGCAGAACGGACAGATCCTGATTACATCTCTTTCTCCCTGCATCTTGCTGTAGGTGCTTGCAAAAGCGCTGAAGAAAATTGGGAGCCAATTAATCGGTCTCAATCCTATTTATACTCAAGGTGAGCCCGCCAAGTGAGGCCCACTAGGGCTCACCTTCAAGGGTGGCGCCTATACGCAATGGCCCAGCATGTGTGGTGCCAGGAGGGTCACACAGACAGTGTGCTGCAACACACCTATATATGTGTTCTGCCCAGGTGCCCTTAATTAGCCTAATTAGGGCCTATACAGTCAACCAGAGCCTTGTTTTAGGCCTGCTGAAACACGGCAGGGCCATCAGCTATTGATATAATCTGTTTCCTTTTTTTATGCTTAATATTTCTTGATTAGACCTATCTTCTTCTTATATTATCTCCATGTTCTGAGTTTGGTTCTCTCTCTTATCTTTTATGACAAGTCAAAATATTATTTTCATTATCCTTTTTGTTAATTTCTCTACACATATTTCTAAGAGAAATTACAATTTGGTTCTTAAAGGATTTCCAGAACAATAATTGTCTTTTATGAAAGGGTATCATAGTTGTATTTTTTTATGATTATCTTTAAATAATCTTTATTTAATTCAGCTATTAATGTCATGTCCTTCAGACATCTAATATCAGGTTTCCATTGGCCGTATCTTTTTTTTTTGGAAAGATAATCTCCACAAGACCAATTTATAGTCTGAGTTTAACACATGTGTGCTATATTCCAGTATACTTATTTTATTATTTACATATATTCTATCAATTCTAGTTTTTGTTACTTTATCTTGCCAGGAAAAATCTATTTTATCAGGAAATAAAAATCTAAACATATCAAAGAGCCCTTCCCAACATCTCCTTTCTCTCTTCTTGTTAATTTAAAGGGTATTTTTGATTCAGTATCATTTTCCTGCGAGGATATATTAAAATCACATAATATTACACAACATATGTGTTTCTCTCCAGTGGATTTACCTACTCCGTATCAAATAGGAGATAATTTCCAACATATTCTCTGTGAGGTGTGTCGCCTTCATCAATATAACAGATTCTGTCCCAAAATGTACCACTTCTAAGTATTATGAACCTGGAGTCCAAAAACAAATTTTTCTTTTTTTTTTCACCTTTCCCTCGCTTTCCTCTTACATTAATTTTGTCTTATTGATTACAAACAGAATGTTTTTAACGGGACACTGTCTCCCCTACTAATGCGATGATTATTTGGGGAGTAAGACTATTCAACAAAGCAAACACGTTTAATACGATTTAACAAGATTTGCAATGGAAAGTTACAAAGGATATGACTAACAACGGTAATTGTTTGGTTTCATATACAGTACAGGCCAAAAGTTTGGACACACCTTCTCATTCAATGCGTTTTCTTTATTTTCATGACTATTTACATT
>JAODOY010006108.1:0-10056 GCA_025399855.1 Forbesichthys papilliferus | reverse complement strand
TTACTAGTTTTAGTATGTGTATGTCTATATGTACGTATATATAAAAATCAAGTCACTTGTAATGCATTTGGACATTTAGAATTATAATAGCCGTTTCAATTGTGCTGCGGATCACACTTGTTTTATGTAAAGAACGATTAAATATGGTTAAATAATTAGGCCTACGTTGTCTTCCAAACATTCATAGACAATAGGCTAAATATAAATAACTTAAACACAGCAATTTCAGCACTTGATATGCTTATTTAATATCCCCGTGATAACTATAACTCCATGAAATGAACGCAGTTTACATTCATTAAGTCAGGTAACGCTGTGCAAAAAGCAAATGAGGCATTGTTTATTGTTAGAATTGTTCAATAAACGTATATTTGTTCTGTCTATATTAAGGAAACGAGTGGCGAGAAAACCAATAACGGAATTCATTACCGACTACAGCTGCTGTACAGTAATGGTGAGTTATAGCATCTCCCCCGAGACGCCGTCCCGGCCGGTCACACGCACACACGCACAAGCAAACACACACACACGCACACGCACATGCACGCAACATATTATTAGCATTAAATCTAAAGAATTTCACCCACACGTGATAGCCTACGTTTTGCTGCCCCTATATGCACACTGACAAACGAATTTTTGTCTGCTTCAAAGAAACAGAAATTAAATGAACTCGTATTCAATTGTGTATTGCATGGTGTATTGCATGGACTAGAGCAAAATAATGTTACTGAAAAGTCACGTTTTTCACCATGTTAACCTGTTGATATCCGTGTGCGTGGAACGATGTTACTGTAGTTTAATTCATTTATTTTCGATGTCAAGATAAATTCACCCTGCTATAGACTAGACTTGCATTGAGGCCTACAAAATGCAGCCTATATTTTAAACAATTTATGTCTGTGAATGTGTTAGTAAGCTATTGTGTCTACAGCAGACGTTGCAACAGATGTTAAATTGTTGTTGTCTGCCATGCATGTCAAGCTGTTTTTGCTTGCCTGGTGTCAATTTGATTTTCGTGTTTTATGGCCTATAATAATGGAAAAACAGTAAATAACTATTTGATATTTCATACTGCAATATTTACATTTATTATTACTTAAAACAATATTAACATAACCTAGAATATATTAAATGCATCAGTAATTACTTTTGTTAAAGAATTTCTGCTTTCTTTGTTTATTTAATACACCCAATAATTGCCTATAATTAAAATGCTACTACATACTAAATTACATGTAGTTTATTCTTATACATAAAAGGTTAAAGTTGCTAATTGTTGCTTAATTCATAACTCATCCATTATTATTTAGCCTTTTGTGATACAAAGTTAAAGATGGATGGAATAATCATGGCTTCTAGAGGGAATGTCAGGGTCTTCAATAATCCCTCTTTACAGTAAGGTGCTTTCACAGTTGTTCACATTATTTTAATTTTTATTCACTGCAGTTGTTACCCCCCCCCCCCCCTTCCCCCTCTCTGTCTGTCTGTCTGTCTGTCTGTCTGTCTGTCAATCTCGATCTACCCCAGGGATCAGAACAGAGCAGGACTTTTATGTTCGCCTCATAGACTCAATGACTAAACAGGTATGTAATGCACTGCACACACACACACAAATACTAAGGTATGTTACACCGCCAGGCGTTCTATTGTTATATTTCTCTATCTTTCCGTGCACAATGTGAATCAGCTTCCGCCCCCCCCCCACACACACACACACACACACACGCGCACGCACACACACATACACGCACAGTGTGAGTATTAGCGAGAGAGTGTTTTTTAGCTAAACAAAACTGTTTGAATGACTGGACAATTGCTGTATGTGTGTGTGTGGCCTGGAGCCAAGGAGCCTTGCCATGTACTGAATGGCTGCTAACATCCCCTTATGCTCTGACAGTCTCTCACTACTGCTGCTGCCACTGCTGTGTGTGTGTGTGTGAGAGAGAGAGAGAGAGAGAGAGAGAGAGAGAGAGAGAGAGAGAGAGAGAGAGAGAGAGAGAGAGAGCGTATGTGCGCAGGTGTGTGTGTGTGTTTTGCAGGCATAAGCCATAGTGTTGGCGCATACACACACACATAATACTGGATGACCTATACTAATTGAAAATGTATTTTTACAGAGGTTAGATATTTTGTGTGTGCATATGTGCGTGTGCATGAGTGTGTGTGTGACCCCCAGGCATATGCAAGTGCAAACCAATATCCACCTGCAGTATGTCTGTGTTGTGATAGTGAGGGAGAAATGTTATTGTGGATATACAGTAAATTCAAACCTATATTGAGAGAAACACATTTTGTGTGTGTTTGTGTTTGTGTGCGTGTGTGTGTGTGTTCGAGAAGGGAGGAGGAGTCAAACGGATCACTTACAGGTGTTAAAACCATGGCAGCCCTGGGATTGGTTGCGTTGACCTGTGTCATGGTCACTGTCAAACACAGGACTTTTACTGTCACTGGACCAACAAAGTTTTCTGAGTTACATGTGAATGCTATGTGTTGTGTGGCCCCCACACACACACACACACACACACACACACACACACACATTTGGCAATAGGGTAGATCATTCTCTTAACAAAGCAGTATCCTTGTCTTGGGAAGACTCGTGCGCATGTGTGTGTGAGCACAGCAGCTCAGCGCTAGCGGGTGACGGCTGCGCACCGGGAGAAGAAAGCACCTGTCACGGCGGCCCTGACGACGCGGTAGCTAGCTAGCCGGGCATGACACTAACGCATGAGGAAGTGTGTTCCCCTGCTTAATGGCTGCTTGTTTACACATGGCGCATGTCGCCACACTTCAAAAGACCTTACAGGAAACAGGATGATGTGGAATGAAAGCACTGCTCAGGAGAGAGGGAAGAGACAGAGGTGTAGAAGAAAAAAAGTCAGATTAAAGAGCGGAATAGAGCCGGTGACAGCATGCTAGGCTGCTATTGAGAGGGAGGTATGCTTAAATGACAGTTTGCATGGTAGCCTAATACATTGTGATGTAGTTTACAACGCATAGAGTGAATATTAATGAGAACCTAGATGCTAAATACTAATTTAGGCGACTTCCTGTGTGCCACTATCCTAATTCACTTGATGGTATTTAAGAAATATGAACAATTGTGCAGGAAATGCACTAATACTGAATATTAATAAATATAGTATATATTAATCCAGAGGGAGAACATTGTGTTACCTGGCCATTGGTGCTTTGGTTTCTTATTGACTTGCATGTCAGTGTATATATTGTCTCAGTGCAGGTGGCAGCATTTACCTTCCCAACAATGTATGTAGGCTACTCTATGTATAATATATTGAAATTGGTATAATTGTGTAAGCCACTAGGGACAGAGTGTCTCTTACACTTGTAGATGTGTTTGTGTGCTTTGTCCATTCAGATTTACATTCAAACATAGTAGAGCAACTTCAGCTGAAACTAGTTCCTCTGACCCGAGGGATTTGATAGTGATTGGAGGTGCAATACTAATTCATCATGTATACCCTATGGAAATACCCTGCCCAAAATGGGAGGTTCAACAATGGAATGGCGTAATAATACCAGATCTTACATTGAACTGTACAGTGTTATGTCTGTATAACTACAATGGTGGATAAACGACTGCCTGTGTACTCTTGTGTTCTGTAACGACCCCCCCCCCCCCTTCCCCATTCCCTACTCAATTAATTGCTTATTACTTATTTTCTCTACCGTTTAAAACATGCTGGTTGTTTTATTTATAAATGAATTATCGAGTTGCTGACCTGGCCTCAAAAGCATCAGGCCTAGTTCTGTTTTCAAAGATAAATGTGCTTGTCGGTGCATGTTGGCTTGCGTGTGTACTGTGCGTGTGCATGTGTGTGTGAGTGTGTAGAGCACAAACAAGTGGAAAAGAAACAGAGCGAGTCAGGAGAGGACAGGGAGAGGAACAAAGTCAGGGAGAGAGTCAGAGGAAGCTGGCATTGATGCATGTTGGTCCACAGCAAGAGGCTAGTTCTGCATGAGGTTCATGACCCACTCCTCTGCAGGGCTTCATAACTTGGCTGCAGATACAGACATAACATTTCATCTTTACACTTCTACTTATTTCCAAAAAATTTGATGGTGGAATATAAATGTGTGGAAACATTTCCATAAGCCTCGTTCTCTAGAGGACATTTCATTTGCATGTTGTAATGCTGAGAATATAAAGACAATAGCTGATCTGCAGTACTACATTTTAACAAGGCACTTGCCATTATTTCAGACAAATGAGCTGACTTGAAGATACGCAGAGACAGTGTGATGTGGAAATTTCATATGTAACATGTTCGTACACTCTCAAAACTGATTAACTAACTACCGGTAACTGTTCTGCAGGTGGACAAACAATTAACATCAGCACAATGTGAAATTTACCATAACTTTAAATGGGTTTAAAACACGCACTGTACAGTACATAACAAACAGTGATATCAGAGGTTGTTTATGAGAAAAATTCCATCCTAGACTGGCATTCCACCACACTCTTTCTAGTAGAAGGTGGCATTTTACAATTGTGTCCAGTTTGATGTCAAGAGTGATTCTCCAGCTATTAACAACATCTTTAAATGCATAGTTATAACATTGAAATAAAATTCAATTCAATTCACAGTATATATATATTTTTTTTTTTAATTCTTTTTTAAAATTCTTTTTAAAAAAATTAAATATATATATATATAAAAAAGAAAATAATAATTTCAAATAGGTCCTCCAATATGCACCTAACAAAGATTCTGACGCTGCATAGGGCCGCCGAGATAGCTAGCTTACAGGTGCGTCGAGCCTGTAAGCTATGTGTGTGGATTCTTACAATGCACTGGGGCTGGAATGAGCTGTTGGCGTCACCTGAGCCGTTTTGGAAGTCTTTTTGCTAATGTGCCTGCGTAGCGACCCTCTTTTGGACTGGTGCGCCGCTTCATCTGACATCCATCTTTGTGTGTGTCACATCAGAACAGCAGCGGTGTGACATCCGATCAGCATGCATTGTGACATCACGCATGTGCACGGATAACTGTAAGCACAGTGTGTGTAGGGCGGGTGTCAAAAGTCTCCATGCAGGGGTATTGTGTGTGTGTGTGTGTGTGTGTGTGTGTCAGTGTGAGTCAGTGTGAGAGAGAGAGAGAGAAAGAGAGAGAGACGTTCTTCTTCTTCACTTGCTATTTTGAGTGCATACTCTAAGTGCATTCACACTGACAAATGCACTGTGAGCATACTCAAAAGAGTCAAAAAGTTGTGCGTGAAACGCTGGTTGCACCATCAACGGTCGCCATCTTGGCTGCGTAGTGGAAGGCAGGGACCATCAACCATTGTCAACATTGTAAATCAACACATTGATATGTTTTCAGCCAATAGAAGGTGGACACGTTGTGTGAATGAGGGGGCACATCAAAACAATCAAATAAAAAGGCGTGTTCATAAAAACAGAAACACTACCTTGTAAAAATGCACAGGCCTGCAAGTACATACGGTACAGAAGTGTACACGGTGTACTACAGCAAAGTGGACTGACTGACGTAAGTATCCAGAATGCATAGCAGGGGAGTAGAAGCAGTGTCTTCCGGTACCAATGCTGCTGCTGGAAAAATAGGATTATACTAACAATGTAATCCCAAAAAAATTACTGCTACAGCTAGTGCATCGCGTCAATCATACAGTAGATGGCACGGCCACAGTTTATTCATATACCATGCCAATACACAGTACTTGGTCTCAAATGTAGACCATTTATTACTACAAATGCCAAAACGATTTGACATTTACATTTTACAATAACTGCAGATTTCATGCTTTTACCCCCCCCCCCCCCCTGTGACGTTCGCGATAAACTGAAATTGCACGTTGTTAGAAAGTGTTCCGCTATTTAACGTTGTTTGAAAGCGCTCCACTATATGTAACTTTGTGTTTAAAGTGTAGGTGCTAAGGTTACAAACAGCCGACATTTGTTAAGGCTAAAGCTAACGCTGACAATTGTGTTGTGTCTGTCTGGCTGCCTGTAGGCCATTGTGTATGAAGGCCAGGACAAGAACCCAGAGATGTGTCGAGTGCTGCTGACACATGAGATCATGTGCAGGTAAGATTGACACGTGCTCACGAGCAACTCATTTCCTTTGACTCCATTATACATCCCGCCTCCTCAAATCCACTTTCCCCATTCTCCCCTCCTCTTTATGAAATGTATATAATGTGACATACACGTCACATAAAGCTTTACCTACATTCGAACACCCAATCTATAGTCCACGCACACATACTGTACACACACCAAGCAGCCATTGCTTTGAGGAAGATTAGTTTTTCTATCAAGGTTGCTGTTTTAATTATAATCTAAAGATGAATTTCTTCAGAAGTAGGTTGAGAGAAAAGAGCTCTATTTATAGAGGCATTTTGCCACCCTATTCTACACAATAGGATTGGTGTGTGTGTGAGAGAGAGAGAGAGAGAGAGAGAGAGAGAGAGAGAGAGAGAGAGAGAGAGAGAGAGAGAGAGAGAGAGAGAGAGAGATACCTGGTTAATTAGGACACAGAGAAAGTCATTAGTCAATCTGAACCCTCCTGTTGTTCTCTGGCTAACAAATGGGCTTTCCTCCTCAATTTGACTATGAAATATAGGCAAATACTTACACTCTCTCTCACACGCACACACGCGCGCGCACACACACACACACATGTGTGCACACAGCTTTAAAAATTCCGATTTAGAACATGAATTAAGTTATTCTTATTTCCTGACCTTGTCTCGGAGCAACTTTAACTGTAACATTATAAATAGGGATACATCTGTATGCACAATACAGCAATGTAGTTTGCACCCCAGACACCCTAATAGGTTTTTTCCTCAAAGCTTTAAGTGCATTTACTATACACGTCACTGGGAAGGTTAACAAAAATTGAAACTATTTCACAAATAATGTTGTGGACATGAATATTATATTTAGTGTAGCATACATCATAGCCTTTCCCTATTTACTGTATTCATGTCAAATATACTGTATATGTCATATAGTACATCCTCTTTAATGAGCAGGGAGTATTTATTGACCAGAGTGGGCAGCGCGGATAATGTTCCTCCTGTTTTGCATCCAAGCGACCAGCTATGGGATATCATGTGGACCAGTGCAAAACAGTCATTCTGTTGATGTGGTGCGTGCGTGCGTGTGTGTGTGCGTGTGTGTGTGTGTGCGTGTGTGCGTGTGTGTGTGTGTGCGTGTGTGTGTGTGTGTGTGTGTGTGTGTGTGTGTGTATACACATCACACTGTATGTAGACAATGCCCTGACTGAAAATGTGGTGATGTATTTGCAGGAGAAATTGATGTGTTGTGTTGAGGGAAAGGGAAGGGGAGGGGTAGGGGCCGGTGCACAGGCTGTGCAGTGCAGCGCAGTGAGCAGAACAGTAGCCTCACCACAGCAGCTGCTGAGGTGAGAGTGACTGCTGTTCCCTCATGTTCTCTCATGCTGAGTCTGCAGTGGGGCGCACGCTCACCCAACACGCCTGTGTGTGTGTGTGCGCGTGCGCGTGCACGTGCGCAAACGTGATTTCAAACACGCGTGTCTACGTGTGATCGCAAAGTCATTGAAGCTCCCGTTTTCTTTCTGCCCCCACACACCTTTCCCTCTCACAAACACACACACACACACACACACACACACACATATGCACACATAGCAATACAATCACAGGCACACACACACACACAAACAGACAAACACACACACACACATACAGACAAACACACACACACACACACACACACACACATACAGACAAACACACACATGCACACACACACACACACACACATACATATATGCACACATAGCAATACAATCACAGGCACACACACACACATACACAGACAGCCACACTGACACACTGACACAGCTCGGGGCATCCATTAATCAGTGTAGGTTGTTGTCATGGGGGGGCTATTAGCCATATGCTCCAAGACAGTCTGCCACCACTGGGCCGGTGTTCCAGCACTGCTAGTGTTGGGACACTGGCTTACACACACACAGGAGGAAATGAAAGGTCCCTTACACTGTAGGGCTGGCACACCCTTCCCCCCATACGGTACAACCAGACCCCGTGGGGGCTGTAAGATTCTCTGTTATTTTTTCCTTTAGCCCAGTTATCTTTATTACTGTAAAGGGTCCCTCCTGGTTTAGTGTGTGGAATCACCGCTGTACATAGTCTGGCACAGCCAACCTTTACTTACGTAAAGTCTGGGACACAACTCTGACTACTGCGTCAGTGCCCGCCTACTTGACAGGAGAGCTATTTTGATTGACAGGCAAAACAACCAACTACGTAACTCAATGAAAACGTTTGATGTTAATATACAGGCGAGTTTGTTGAGAAGCGTACCAACAAGACTGGCTTTTTTTATTTTGTTAGATAAACTAGGCTACGGTTACTGCTTAAAATAAATGTCAAAACTGAAATTAGTAAACTAAACTACACTTTCAGGTGTAAATGCATCAGATGTCTAGCACAGAGTTGCTTATGTGACGCATGGCCTTAAAGGACGGTAGAGGCTGAGACTACGCTGTGGCTAACGCCAGTGTTTTACCACTGAAACATTGTGCTTTGAGACTCTCCGCTCCCCACAGCTGAGTGGCGGGGACCCCTCTCTACCCGCCCCCTTCCCCTCTCTCACAACACATCCGGGCTGACCTCTTGGATTCTGGGGCCGCCACAGGGCACACAATGAATGGGACTTGCTACAGTATCATTCCCGTACAGTGCTTCGTTAGCATCCTGCCTTAACGCCACGATCTCCAACATGCCGCTTCCCATGTTGTGTGTGCACTGCCTCGCCCATCCTCCTCCTGTCTCTGACACCCACACCCACCCCACCTCCCTCCAGTGGTGACCCAGTTGAGAGCGCTGGATGAAGGGAGGAAGAGGAGAGGGTGAGAGAGATGCAGGGAGCGATAGATGGCCAGAGGAAGGGGGGCAGACCGAGGGAAGGGGAGGAGAGGGGGAGGGCTAGATAGAGCAGACAATGTGTAAGGTGTAATGTATCTGTCTCTTTCTCTCCTCCTCTGCCATCTGTGATGGAGGGCAACCCGACACCTCCCCCCACCCATTCTGTTTCGGCGGGCCTCCCACGCCGTCTCCTCCCCGCTCTCTCCTCTCTTTATGCCGCTGGATGCAAATAAGGCCTGGTTAGAGAGTTTATTGTTACTGTGAGCTGCAGTATGAACGTACAGCAATGTAGTATGCTCCCTGAGTCTGTGTGTGTGTGTGTGTGTGATCCTCCCTTTTTGTTCCCCGCCCTGCCCTGCGGGCTCTGTCCTAACCCCACACACACACACACACACACACACACACACAGTCTCACAACAGTCCACCTGTCAGCTGAGCTTGTGACAGTTAAGATGCTACTTAGATATGCTAATGTTAGCAGCTAGCTAGCTGTTCTGAGGTTTGCTTAGTGGTCTGAGGTACAGGTCCACCATTCGCTCAGGCTTACTGACTTACTGAGAGCTATAAGATATTACATTTTCCAATGTATTATGACTAATGACATATGTACAAACACAGAGAGCTGAAAAATATAGCTTAAGACATTGAGCAATTGCATTGAATCAAAAACTACTGTATTTTCTGCAGTATATTAATAGCTATAGTGTAAGATGTTTTATGGACTATTTTATAACCATTTCCTCTCCTTTCTCTCTCTCTCTCTCTCTCTCTCTCTCTCTCTCTCTCTACTTCCACTTTCCAGCCGATGCTGTGACAAGAAAAGCTGTGGAAACCGTAACGAGACCCCCTCAGACCCCGTTATCATCGACAGGTACAGATCCTTGGTGTTATGGTGTTGGTGTATGTCACACGAAATGGACCATAAACCCCTCAGAACTTGTCCAGTGCTTAATGTATTTACACAACTTAGTGCTGAAGCTATTTTGAGAAACCAGCATACCTGCAACGCACGTAAGGGTGGAGTGTTTACATCAGGGGTGCTCAACTTCGGTCCTGGAGGGCCCCTATCCTGCTTGTTTTAGATGTCTCCCTGCTCCAACACACCTGACTCAAATCAATGGGCTT